>JAQBSW010002563.1:17500-22500 GCA_029291075.1 Eudiplozoon nipponicum | reverse complement strand
AAGGTGGTCAGATTTTGACATGGTAGAAACAGTTGAAGTCACTTACATCCAAATTGTGCGATAATTCATTGTAGACCTTAACACGATCGGAAATGTTTGCGCAGAAAGCGAGTATATAATTAAAAAGTTTAGTTACCATATGGTTTGCGATACAATAAACATGCCGCATATCAAGTACGTGTCTTACGATGCAACTATTGTCCATATAATTTAGTCCTGGAGAGTATGTGGCTTACTCTTCTCTAGAATGTGATTCACGCGAAGCGCTAAGACGGCGTAAGAAAATCGAAGCAAATAACCTAGATACGACTGGAGTCAAGTTTATGTCACGATGGTTATCACATAAATTACAATTGCCTTTTTGAAGATAAGAATGAGGGTCGGCTCATTGCAAAATACCTGCAGGATATCATTATTCCATATAGTACAAAATAAGTTTAGTCAACTCACCTTAAATTATATCGCCACCATCCTTAGTTAAGCATGAAATCGAATAATCGGGGCCTGCAGCACCCGATATATTTACTTCTGATCATAATTCGAAATAAACGTTTCACACTGATGATACAGACATACTTACAGGGGTCAAGACTGACTCATAAACCAAAAAAAATGATCTCCGAAGACTACCTATCAAGACTACACTTACAGATATACACATATGCATGCATAATTACATATGTTCATATAAGCCTACAAACATATGTAAATCCATTATTATAATCAAGGTTGCGGTCTTGATATAAACACCTGACCCATTAATTACTTACATATGTCAGTATAAACTAAGAATTGTATAGTGTAGAAAAGGCAATTCATCCAGTAGACCGGTTTCGTCCTTATTGGGAACTCATCAAGTACTGGCCAGAATTTGCCGCGGACAGGATACGAACCTGGGCACGTCTGCTTCGGAATCTGGTGCTCTAACCACTGAGCTATCCTGCCGCACACTACACAACACACAATTGTCAGTTATATACTAACTAATGTAACTTGGTTAGTCAATTTTTCCTTTAGGTGGAGCTCATATGGCATCCATTTAGACCCAGAGTTCCAACTAACCATGCCCAATCTGTCATTACTGAACAGACACCACATTATAATCAAGGTTGCGGTCTCGATATAAACACCTGACCCATTAATTACTTACATATGTCAGTATAAACTAAGAATTGTATAGTGTAGAAAAGGCAATTCATCCAGTAGACCGGTTTCGTCCTTATTGGGAACTCATCAAGTACTGGCCAGAATTTGCCGCGGACAGGATACGAACCTGGGCACGTCTGCTTCGGAATCTGGTGCTCTAACCACTGAGCTATCCTGCCGCACACTACACTACATACAATTGTCAGTTATATACTAACTAATGTAACTTGGTTAGTCAATTTTTCCTTTAGGTGGAGCTCATATGGCATCCATTTAGACCCAAAGTTCCAACTAACCATGCCCAATCTGTCATTACTGAACAGACACCACATTACATGGGGAAGTGGTATTGAAATGAACATTTATATAATTAAACGAACATTGGTTGCGCGGGTGGTGATAACAATTATTATAATCAAGGTTGCGGTCTTGATATAAACACCTGACCCATTAATTACTTACATATGTCAGTATAAACTAAGAATTGTATAGTGTAGAAAAGGCAATTCATCCAGTAGACCGGTTTCGTCCTTATTGGGAACTCATCAAGTACTGGCCAGAATTTGCCGCGGACAGGATACGAACCTGGGCACGTCTGCTTCGGAATCTGGTGCTCTAACCACTGAGCTATCCTGCCGCACACTACACTACACACAATTGTCAGTTATATACTAACTAATGTAACTTGGTTAGTCAATTTTTCCTTTAGGTGGACCTCATATGGCATCCATTTAGACCCAAAGTTCCAACTAACCATGCCCAATCTGTCATTTCTGAACAGACACCACATTACATGGGGAAGTGGTATTCAAATGAACATTTATATTGTAGGGGTACTTTTGGCTGTTGCTATCTTGTTCGTGATTTTGTACCCCTACTACATATCAATGGTGGTTATTATTATTACCCGAGCGTCTAATCAGTCTCTGATCATTTTCGGATGGTTGATGCGAGAAGGCAAACACATCTGGTCATACATATATTAAATGTTTTTTATAGTAAACAATCAATCATTTTCATAGTAACGAATAATCCGATAAATTCACTAACACAATAGTCCACCGCGTGATCCTCTCGGATCGCGCGCGGTTCTCTCTATTTATAAAAACACTATTAATTACAAATAAAATTGCAGTTCAAGAAATATCGATTGAAACTGCTTGAGACTAAAAGAGATTGTTCCTAAAATCACAGCTAAGAGAAATATTGTTTAAGGACAGAGTTAGAATATTTGACCTTAAAGAGCACAGCGTTTGTAAAAATTGACCTTCGTTGGGTTGTAACACGGAGCCGCGTGTTACATACACCCCCCCGACAGTGAAAATTAGTACACAATGAAGGGGGCTAACCTTACAGTAAATGTTATTGCTCTTTCATGCCGTATAACGACTGATTTTGGCTTTGTCAATACTGAAACTGGCTCCTCTATTTCTCGCGTTCTTGGACGGATGGTTAGGTCGAAGTGTTCGAGAAAGTCACGTCCAATGATGTTTCATGTCGTGTTGTCGATGATGAACGGATATTTGAAACATCATTTTGTGTTGGAGAACGAGATTGTGTGTACTCGTACCCCAAACGTCGCTATGTTGGAGCCATTCGCGCAGGTCAGACTGTTGGTGTCGACTGGGTGGGTTGGTTCGAGATAATTGTGGCGTAGTGAGCTTACATCTGATCCAGTGTCTATGACAATTCATTCGCCAGAGATTGCGTCACGGATGAGAAAGTATGTTGATAGTGGCAACCGGCGATGAGATTGATTGCTGGCATTTGGGCGTTTGAAGCATGACTTAATTGGAGCCGTCGCTGTAAAGACAATAGTTTGATTGCGCTCTACCGCGAAGGCAACGTGCTTCGAGCCATCAGACGTGGAGCGGCCAACAATCTTGGGGTGCTCAGCCGAGGAGGCTGACCCCACCCGTCTTCTGAACCTTCCATGGGCGGAATCACCTGAGTTGTTGAGGGTGACCACGCCCATTTGAACGTCGTGTCTGTGCGCGGGTACGTGCAGCCGTTTCCGAGGCAATAACGTGTGAAGTGGCCTTCATTGATAGTGCTTGAATTTCTCAAAATCTAGCTGTTTAATAATTCCATACTGGCTGTGAGTTCGACGAACCGGGGCACCATAATGTAGGGGTACTTTTGGCTGTTGCTATCTTGTTCGTGATTTTGTACCCCTACTACATATCAATGGTGGTTATTATTATTACCCGAGCGTCTAATCAGTCACTGATCATTTTCGGATGGTTGATGCGAGAAGGCAAACACATCTGGTCATACATATATTAAATGTTTTTTATAGTAAACAATCAATCATTTTCATAGTAACGAATAATCCGATAAATTCACAAACACAATAATCCACCGCGTGATCCTCTCGGATCGCGCGCGGTTCTCTCTATTTATAAAAACACTATTAATTACAAATAAAATTGCAGTTCAAGAAATATCGATTGAAACTGCTTGAGACTAAAAGAGATTGTTCCTAAAATCACAGCTAAGAGAAATATTGTTTAAGGACAGAGTTAGAATATTTGACCTTAAAGAGCACAGCGTTTGTAAAAATTGACCTTCGTTGGGTTGTAACACGGAGCCGCGTGTTACATACACCCCCCCGACAGTGAAAATTAGTACACAATGAAGGGGGCTAACCTTACAGTAAATGTTATTGCTCTTTCATGCCGTATAACGACTGATTTTGGCTTTGTCAATACTGAAACTGGCTCCTCTATTTCTCGCGTTCTTGGACGGATGGTTAGGTCGAAGTGTTCGAGAAAGTCACGTCCAATGATGTTTCATGTCGTGTTGTCGATGATGAACGGATATTTGAAACATCATTTTGTGTTGGAGAACGAGATTGTGTATACTCGTACCCCAAACGTCGCTATGTTGGAGCCATTCGCGCAGGTCAGACTGTTGGTGTCGACTGGGTGGGTTGGTTCGAGATAATTGTGGCGTAGTGAGCTTACATCTGATCCAGTGTCTATGACAATTCATTCGCCAGAGATTGCGTCACGGATGAGAAAGTATGTTGATAGTGGCAACCGGCGATGAGATTGATTGCTGGCATTTGGGCGTTTGAAGCATGACTTAATTGGAGCCGTCGCTGTAAAGACAATAGTTTGATTGCGCTCTACCGCGAAGGCAACGTGCTTCGAGCCATCAGACGTGGAGCGGCCAACAATCTTGGGGTGCTCAGCCGAGGAGGCTGACCCCACCCGTCTTCTGAACCTTCCATGGGCGGAATCACCTGAGTTGTTGAGGGTGACCACGCCCATTTGAACGTCGTGTCTGTGCGCGGGTACGTGCAGCCGTTTCCGAGGCAATAACGTGTGAAGTGGCCTTCATTGATAGTGCTTGAATTTCTCAAAATCTAGCTGTTTAATAATTCCATACTGGCTGTGAGTTCGACCAACCGGGGCACCATAATGTAGGGGTACTTTTGGCTGTTGCTATCTTGTTCGTGATTTTGTACCCCTACTACATATCAATGGTGGTTATTATTATTACCCGAGCGTCTAATCAGTCACTGATCATTTTCGGATGGTTGATGCGAGAAGGCAAACACATCTGGTCATACATATATTAAATGTTTTTTATAGTAAACAATCAATCATTTTCATAGTAACGAATAATCCGATAAATTCACAAACACAATAATCCACCGCGTGATCCTCTCGGATCGCGCGCGGTTCTCTCTATTTATAAAAACACTATTAATTACAAATAAAATTGCAGTTCAAGAAATATCGATTGAAACTGCTTGAGACTAAAAGAGATTGTTCCTAAAATCACAGCTAAGAGAAATATTGTTTAAGGACAGAGTTAGAATATTTGACCTTAAAGAGCACAGCGTT
>JAQBSW010002563.1:0-12500 GCA_029291075.1 Eudiplozoon nipponicum | reverse complement strand
AAAGCCTTCTAAACGCCAATCCCATTATTTATAAATTTGCCAGTATAAACTAAGCATTGTATTAGGCAGCAAAAGAAATTCAACCACTAGATCGGTTTCGATTTCTGATACTCTATAGAAGTTGCCGCCGACAGGAACCCAACTTGATCACCTTTGTTTCCAAGTCTTTGACTCCATCCAATGCGTCACCGTGTCGCACACCACACACAATTTTCCATTCTGTACTAACTTATGTCTTTGGTTAGTCTTTCCTTCAGGTGGAGCACTTGTGGCATTATTTTAGACCTAACGTTATAAATGGCCACCCAAATCTGTTAATATTAACGGACACCACGCTACCTGTGGGTATGGTAAGGAACTAAAGTTTTACAGAGGAAAAACTCATTGCTTGTGCGGGTAATGACCACAATGTCAACGACAGAATTGTTGCCTTGAATTTGCTTGTCGGTGGTAAGCCAATTTATTGAAATTAAACTATAAACAACAAAAGGTGACAATAAAAATTTTGGCAAATTAGAAAACGTAAAAAATGAGATGATGAAAATCAGCTACCAAGTTAGTTATCTAAATGAATCCTATGACTGCACAGAATATGTTTACGAATATAAAACGAAATAACACGGAATCACTTCTTTATTAATTCATTTTAAAATTGTTATCATAATTTATATACCACGTTGACTGCCCAACTATAGAAATATCCATTGGATGAATAACAAAACAAAACCTGTCTGTTCGTGTTTCCGCTAAGATGACATTCTGGTTAATTGAGTCCCTGCTCAAGAAGTATTTTTACTAGACCGTTGGAAGCTGGATTCCGTAAACTAGTGCTTATTTAAACAATCAATCACTGATAACAAATTGAGATACCAAATATTTATATGAAGGTTACGAACTTTAAATGAGCACCAATTTCGTACGTAAGTTAAGTTGTAAGAACACGACACAATTAACGCAGATATAAGTGTTGAAGCAGTTCGACCTTCCATTCTTATGATAAGAAGAACTGACTAACGTGGTTCGATTCCGAATGATATATCTAAGTTCGCGACTGCATAGAAATTGCGCAATCATCAATCAATTTCAGCAGAAGGATATGAAATTTTTTGATGTGACTATCATAACTCAGCATTTTGAAAACGTTTTACGTGTTCATTTCTTTCTGATTACTGTTACTTAGTTTTTTGTCGTAATTTAATCATGATCAAAAAAGGTAGAAACACATCAGTATGTGCAGCATACGGTAGTTTTTATACGTTTTATGACTGGTTACATGAACTTTGGTATTTGCGATTATCAAAACTCCGTAACTCACTTTCAATAACACATATATGCGTGGTAAATGTAAATAAATAATACATTCATGATTGCACAAAATCTGCGCAGCTTAAATATTTAATCAAATAAAATATATACAAGACTACTAGAAGTGAGAGGCGCACTTCTGATCTACCATACTTTAAAAAAAACATTGTGGCATGATTATTTAAATCAAGTTTCCAAGCATGAATTAAACACCAATCCCATTGTATTTATCTATTCGTCGAACAACATAGCAAAATTACCGCCAGTCGCACGCACTAACGCGTTTCAACCTTCCATGATCATCATCAGAGTACGCGCGATCGGCGGTAGTTTTGCTATGTTGTTCGACAACTGGTTAAATAGAATGGGATTGGTGTTGACTTCAAGCTCGAAAACTTGATTTAAATAATTTTTACCACCACCCGCGCAATCAATAATTCTTTAATTGTGGCTTGATTCTCGTAATTCACCTTTCTATCAAACTCTGATGCTGACCAAGGAAGGTTAAGACGCGTCAGTAATTGAGACTGACGGCAATTTAATTATGTGCGAATGGTTAAATAGAAACATCATTTGGAGAAGAAAGACGACTAGATGTAAACATGAACGAACAGGATACACTTGATTACATGAAGTGTTTACGGTGTGACAACATTTTCCATAGCAAAGTCTATTCCGAATTGCAAACATCGACAAGGCAGTATGAAAGGCATTAAAATTTTCATCAACATAAGTAAACTAATGTTCGTTTAATTATGTATGTAAACCTTGAATTTTTGTTGGCTCATATATTTCGATAAAAAGATACGGTGCTATTCGTTCGCGATAGGAAGGAATTGCTTAAGCATAACAATACAATTGTGATTCTTACTGCAACTAAACATTTTATCTCTCATTCGATTACTGTTATACTCTCCGAAAATAAACAGACGCCGTACAGCACCAACAGAATTCACGAATACCAGTCACGATGCTCAAGGTAAAGCAGTGAGTAAACGCATTATTCAATGATTATCGAGAAGAGTAATCAAGAAACATAACGAAATGCCAACTAAATAGACAAATTTAGAAATAAGTAATAATAAATATCTGTAAAAATTGAAGCATAAATTCACAAAAACCAACAATTAATAAGACCGAAACCTAGTACTTCGAATCTTAAATATATCGGCATAATAAACTATCATGTCTTATGACGAAAATTCAAGAAAGATTCGAATGAAGCTGTTAGTGCAATGGTTTTCAGACTATTGACTCGGTTCCTGTTATGCTAAACAAAGTCAGTAGTGTTCGTTCCGCCATATTATGTGTTTTACTTATTTCGATGTACGTTTTCGTGTGCCTTTTACTTCGTACCTACCATTACTTCATATTTATGAAGTTTTTTGTATATTTACAGTAATGGAACATAAGCAGAAGATTTTAAAAAATTAAAAAATTAAGTATTTACATGTTGTCAGTATAAATTAATAATTGCATTGTGTAGGCACTTCATCCAGTAGACTGACTTCGGCCTTATTGGGAACTCATCACGTGCTGGCCAGAATTTGCCGTGTACAGGGCTCGAACCAGGGCACGTATGATTCGGCATCTGGAGCTCTAACCACCGAGCCAGTCTGCCGCACACTACACTTAATTTTCAGTCGTTTATTAACTAATGAAACTCGGTTGGTCTATTTTCTCTTTAAGTTAGAGCTCATATGGCATCCATTTAGACCAAAAGTTCCAACTAACCATCCACAATCTGCACGTACAGATGCATTTTAAACACGACCTTTAAGGCAGAATGAAATACTCGCGTTTCTTCATAAATGGCAAAGGTTCGAGAAAGCTACACTCACCTTGTCAGACATATTGACTGCGTTATTGATAGAGCTCCAAACATATGGAAACTTGTCAGATATGTCTAGATTTTAATTTTGAAGTAGCAGAGTTGGAGTGAGTGTTGGGTAATACTGTATATATATATATATATATATATATATATATATATATATATATATATATATATATATATACTTGATGAGTTACCAATAAGGACGAAACGGATTTTCTGAATCAATTTCCTTTTATATATTATACAATGCTGGGATTATACTGACTAATCTATGCATTAAATGAGGCAGGTGTTCATAAGAATATCGCAAAATATATTTAAATAATTGTTATCAGCGCCAGCGGAACAATTAATCATTTTAATTCATAATTGTTTAATTCAAAAATATGTCGCCAGGTAGCGTGTTGTCTGATCTATAATGATATACTTCTGGACGTTTGTCGGAACATTATGTCTATCAGTATGCCAACTAGGTTATATATAGAGGAAAATCTGAACAAGAAAATAAGTTGATTTATAAGCACAGATGAGTGAAAAATGTTGCGGGTAGCTCAGTGTTTAGAGAAACAGATTTCAAAGTGGTCGTGCATGGACTGGAGCACTGCCGCTGAGCCCTTTTGGGAATAAAGCGATGATTTCACAATAAGGAATAAACCGGCCTATTGGATGAATTAACTCTTCTACATTATACAATGCTTTGTTTATTCAGAAAAATATGTGCATATAATGGGACAGGTGCTTATATCAAGATTGCAATTTTGGTTCTAGTAGTTCGTATACCCAACCGCGCAATCCACGTTCGTTTAAATATGAAAATGTTAAGTTCCATGCCACGTCCCCATGTAGCGTGGTGTCAATTCTTTAATGAGAAATTGACGGTGGTTAGCTGGAATTTTAGGTCTAAAGGTATGTCATTTTGGCTCTACCAAATGGAAATTCTACATACCTAGCTACTTATATATCTTTCTATCTGCCTAGGTACCTGTCTACATACCTTCCTGTTTATCGTACTATTATATATATATATATATATATATATATATATATATATATATATATATATATATATATATTTATAAAGCCGTCGAACTTCGTACCTGACTTTTTCACAATAATATCTATAAAATAAATCGTAACCTCCCAGAAGAATTTCCGTCGATTTAAACGTAGAAAGTATTGTAAATCCATCAATTATAAACATATTTTTAAATAAGTTAAATGCAAATATACAATAAAGCACAAATATATTGTAACTTTTAAATATTTAAATGAAATTTATTGAAAGCAACGGTTTACGTTTTACATGGTTCTCGATACGAGAAGTTTTTAAACATAATTTCCAGTTCATGCCTTATATTCCACAATTTCGTAAAAAAATATATTCAAGTAACATCGTAACTTCAACCGTATTTGGAAAAAAAACAACGATTTAATGTAAAGGCTGTAAGTAATTATCGTTGATAGAATAAGCAGGTTGATATTTTAAAAGTCATTAATCGGAATAATCATGGAAATCTGGATGAGTACACAAAGTTTCCAGTAGCGCAGTGGCAAAATCATCTACACTAGCAACGTCCACGTACAAGGCCTGAACAATTGTAGGGTTTTCTATGCCATAGCGAAATGTTTCAACAGCTGGCCGGACTAGGAGATGATAGCTTCTTTGCTCCTCTGTTCGATTACCGATTACTAGATCAGTTGGTGAGGGCACAGTATCATCATTTGTCCCGTCAAATCCAATAAAGAGCTCAGATGATGGCACGTGCTCTATTTCGTGGTGAAAATTAGGATGAAAATTCTCAATCGGTTCGAATATACTGCCAGATCTTATTCCAGCCATAAATACATTGTCATGAGCGTCATTGTTGAACGCTTTTCGTACGTACATCTAAAAGATGAAAGAAAAAAATATTCCCAAATTATAAAATGCCTTTTATATGATGAATTCGTAATTCCACAAAATATGATTAATCTGCTATTGATTGACATGAGCTCAATATCGAAACACATTAGATTGAAAATCGGGAATGGATTCAAAACTAGTACTAGTTAGTGCACTTATTTATAAACATTCGTTTAAGTAAGTTTAACTAAACTTTGAATATAACTGCGCAAAGTTAATATTCTGAGGAATGGCTTCAGGAAATGCATACCAGCAGGTTTATTAAACTCTGACGAATAAATTGAACTTATGAATAACTCTCGTGCACAAGCAAAGGCAGATGTTAGTTCAATGTGTACAATTGTGAGAAAGAAATCTATTGTTGGTCCGCAAAATCCGTTTCCTTAATTCCCAGATTAAATTCAGCTGACCAACTTTTGTATCAGGATTTCAGTTAACATTTATTGGCGTAAACATTCGACGATTTGGTGAGCAGAAGATTTAAGTTGATTACTGAGCCAGTGCCTATCTCGTTTATAAAACGCAATTTAATTTAAACCGGACCAGTTTCCTTAAAGCGACTCAATTCTCTGTATAATGACTGATTAACTGAAACCGGGCAATATTAATAATGATAATATTCGAATCAACCTTCACCAGATCCATTGATTAAAACAGAGGTAATGTGAGAAGAGATTCTCCTACTATTTGACCTGTCCAAAAAATTCACTTTCAGAAGAAAGAAGGATGTAAACTATTAAAAATGCATACATCTTTTTACTTCGAATTAGAGCCTCAATCTATAAATCCATTTTCTCCGAGGATACGCTGAAGTTAAGAAAATGGAAATTTGTTTCAAAAGATATTCTGTAAATGAAATCTGAACCTGCGTAGTTGATGAACATTAACTATTTCTAATTCATAATGTGCTTTGTACCAGATTGATACTCTATATGAAATAATGGAATATCGCTGAGGAGTTAGTAATTGTAACATATGGATATATAGATAGATAGAAAACATATCGATGGATATCTAAATAGGTAGATAGATAGATTGATATGTAGACAGATATAAATATAACGATAGATGGATGAATAAGTGGTTGTATAAATATATAGATAAATAAATGGATATATATATATATATATATATATATATATATATATATATATATATATATATATATATAGGTCTGCATGTGTCAATAAATGCTTATTTATATGCATGTGTATGCATGTTTGTATGAATGTATGCATATATGTTTTTAGGCTTATATGAAAGAATTTAAATATTTATGAATTTGGGCTTGTCTTTGTGTGTAGTCTTGATAGGTTGTCTTCAAAGATCAAATTTATTTGGCACATGTGTCAGTCCCGATCCCTGAACGTATGCCTGCATCATCAGTGTAAAAGTGTTTTTTTTGAATGACCATCATAATTAGAAATATCAGGTGCTACAGGCCACGATGTTTCGATTCCGTGCTTACTTAAGGATGGTGGCGATTTATTTTAGGGAGCGGTAATTTTGTTCTGTTGCACAACTGCTAAAACAAAATGGGATTTATTCTTACTTCAATTTCGCAAACTTGATTTAATGAATTTTGTGGAGAAACCTGCAAACGTTAATATTCGTGACTGCATAGAAATTGTGCAGCCAACATTTCCAATCAAGATCAATGTATGCGAGACTATTTGAGCTTATAGCGACATATTTAATTATGCTTTCCTAATATATATGCAATGCTGTTTAATCCTCGCTAGTCAGTTTGCTATCTTACTCCGACGATGATCGTGGATAGTCGAAAAGCATCAATGATCGCGACTGTCGGTAGTTTTGTTATAATGTCTGACGAGTAGTAAAATACAATGGGATTGGTGTTTACTTGAAGCTCGAAAACTTAATTTAAAGATTTGTTACCACCACACGCGCAATAAATTATTGTTTAATTGTTACGCCTATTAATGGAGATTATATTACCAAATTTGCATCAAGCATTAGAAGACCAATTAACGATCTAATTAGAAAACCTGAAAAATTGGCACTTAAGCATGGAGATATTCATAAATATCAATAGTCACTAAAGTTTGAAGTTAAGGGTTCATATGTGGGATGTATCATAACGCAGCTAGCATCGTTCTTGTTAAGGCACAGTAATATTAAAAAAATATTTACATCAAATTATATATTGTACAAATTTTTAATTATGAAAAATGAGGTGTCTTTATGGAACAGTTCTGGATGAATGTGCAATTCCATGAATGCAATTCTGTTAAACAAAATTAATTTTTTTATACTTGAATTAATAACTAATAAGTATAACGCATTGCAAATAATATGGGTAAATTATCCACACATTTGATGAAATACTATATATAAAAATAGGTTTGTTCGACGAATGAAACCATAATATACTTTTACATAATATTATTTTGATTTCTTCATGTTAGAAAATCATGCATTAATGTGCAGTCATTGGAATTAATTTGATTTAGCAAGTGCCAAATCATTGTTTTATTTGTTTACAATTACTTAGCATTTTGTTTTCTTTTGTTTATGGAATTTTGTTTGTTTAGTAAGCTATAAAATAAAATTCTATTTGTTTACATTTCTTCAGTTTGCGGTCAACAAGAGCAAGCATTTCACTTTTTTGCAATCTGTCATTAGCAAAACACGATTTTGGCTCTATTAGAATTAAAGTAACGAATTTGGGGAGTTCAGCCTGAGAAATTGCAAGTGAGATGTCAATTTTGTAGTATATTTCTATTTATTCATGATAAATTCAGGTTTTGTATTTATATTATATAGACAACATAAGATCCAAAATTGAGGCAGAGGTGGAACACATTCTTGAATTCAAAAGATAACTTCTGAGCATTGGGGCAATCCAATTCAATTCAATTCAATTCAATTCAATTCAATTCTCTTCTATTCTATTATAATGGATAGTATTCGGTTTCAGTTATCTGCAGTTAGTCCCGATGTCAGAGAGCCCTCTCTATTTCGGTTCGAGTTCCATCCGGATTTGTCTTACAAAATACAATATCTTATAATCAAGTTTGCGGTCTTGATATATGCACCTGACCTATTAATTACTAACATATGTCAGTATAAACTAAGAATTGTATTGTGTAGAAAAGGTAATTCATCCAATAGACCAGTTTCGTCCTTATTGAACAATCATCATTATATGGCCAGTATTTGCCACGGATGGGGCTCGAGCTTAGGCACGTTCGCTTCTGAATCTGGTGCTTTAACCACTAAGCCAGCCTGCCGCACACTACACTACACACAATTTTCAGCTATATACCAACTTATGAATGTTGATAAGTCTATTTTTCATTTAGATGGAGCTTGTATGGCAACCATTTATACTCAAAGATCCAACAAACCATCACAAATCTGTCATTAGTGCACAGACACCACACAAAAAGGGGAAATGGTATTAAAATGACCATTTATGTAATTAAACGGACATTGGGTGCACGGGCAGAGATAACAATTAGTATTAATTAGTACCATATGTCAGTGAAAACTAAGAATTGTTTAGTGTAGAAAAGGTTATTCATCGAGTAGGCCGTTTTCGTCCCCATTGGAACCTCATCAATTCTGGCGAGTATTTGCCGTGGACAGAGATCGAACTTGAGTACGTCTGCTTCAGAATCTGGTGCTCCAACCACTGAACACTTCGCATAATATTCGGTAATACACTAACTAATGTAACTTGGTTAGTCTATTTTACCTTAAGTTGGAGCTGATATGGCATCCATTTAGGCCCAAAGATCCAACTATCAGTCCACAAACCTGTCTCTACTGAACAGACACCACACTAAATGGGGAAGTGGTTTTGAAATGAACAGTTATATATTTAAACGAACATTGGTTGCACGGACCGTGATAAAAAACTTTATTATCAAGTCTCGTTCCTGATGGAGGCTGATGTGTAATTATCTCTGCGGCTCAGAATTATTAAAAAAATATTTTACGCCTACAACTGACAGAATGAATAAGCAACCTCACAGGTTTATACTGAATATATACAACTTTTTACTTATATTATAAAAATATATAATCGTTGTTGTTAAATCTTGTTTTCGCATAAACTTTATTAATTATAATTTCCTTCAAAATGCAAAAAAGAAATGAAGTAATTTAAAATTTTGTTTTCGCATATTTTTGCGCTTTGGTTGAATTGATTTATATTTGAATAAAAACTTTTTGAAATGAAGCGAAACATTAATGAAAGAATGACACACCATGCGATAAAAACATACAAAAGCTTAATATCAACATTTCATGAATTTGCGTCAGAAAAGCTTAAAAGTAATAAAGATCCATTCATGGAAAACCTTGAGAATAAATTTATATTAGATAATTTGTAGCTTCTGATCAATACTCTTCATGAAAGCCATCATATTACTGGCGAAAAATTGAAAAAACTTGTAACAATAGATAAGAACAGAAAATCATTGGTAACTTTGCTTTGTTGCTTAGGTATCTCGAATATGAAGAAGTTACTTTACAACGTGCAAAACCGAGTTTAAGCAGAGTCAACCCATTACCAAATATCCTTGAATCTTCATTTTAGAAAATTTTACTACTCCCTACAAAAAATACCAAGTTTCTTCCACACAGAGGACAAGGTAACGTACTTCTGCCATCCGAAATCTTCCATAAAAAACTTAATAATTATTAATTAACTACAAACAAAAAGCATACAAGCCTAAATGAGAAATGGCACCGAAAAAACTCAAGCCTAAATCATCTGCATTCATAAAGTCTTTAAATTCAACAATAAAGCACTCAAACAGATGATGAAAAGAATACAGCTAATCCAAAATCCAACGCAATAAAATATCAAAAGTAAAAATTAGGAAAACTCAGATACTATATTCAATGAAACTGAAAGAAATATGACATAAAATAAAAATAAAACATAACAAAATCATTAAGACTACCCGTTATACCAACTAACCATTCCAATGAATATGCATTGCAATTTGTAGGGAACCAAAACAAACCCCGATTGCAATTGGGGCTCATCTCATTTATATCAGTTCTAATGTAAGAAACAGTAAAACTACTTGTACTATGTCTAATTGCTAGATCGTACGCAAATAAAAATTTCCTTTGTGCATGATTAAAAATTGTTTGCTAAAATGGCGCCTAACTTTAAATCTAGCTATATGTCTAAATATCTAAATATTTTTTAAATTTATCTATCTATCAATATATATATCCATTTATTTATCTTTATATTTATACAACCACCTATTCATCCATCTATATTTATATTTATATTAGTCTATCTATCTATCTATCTACCTATTTAGATATCCATCGATATGTATATCTATCTATCTATCTATATATCTATATGTTACAATTACTAACGTTTATTATCGGTCATTTATTCAGGTCGATACTAACTGGATTGGATTTAGAATATAGAGTATCAATCTGGTACAAAGCACATATTGAATTAGAAACAGTTAATGTTCATAATCTACGCAGGTTCAGACTTGATTTGCAGAATTTCTTTTGAAGCAAATTTCCATTTTCTTAACTTCAGCGTATCCTCGGAGAAAATGGATTTATAGATTGAGGCTCTAATTCGAAGTAAAAAGATGTATGCATTTTTAATAGTTTACATCCTTCTTTCTTCTGAAAGTGAATTTTTTGGACAGGTCAAATAGTAGGAGAATCTCTTCTCACATTACCTCTGTTTTAATCAATGGATCTGGTGAAGGTTGATTCGAATATTATCATTATTAATATTGCCCGGTTTCAGTTAATTAGTCATCATACAGAGAATTGCGTCGCTGAAAGGAAACTGGTCCGGTTTAAAATTAAATTGCGTTTTATAAACAAGATGGGCACTGGCTCAGTAATCAACTTAAATTTTCTGCTCACCAAATCTTGGAATGTTTACGCAAATAAATGCTAACTGAAATCCTGGCTTTTATCCGGGAATTAGGGAATAGGATTTTGCGGAACAACAATAGATTTCTTTCCCACAATTGTACACATTGTACTAACATCTGCTTTGCTTGTGCACATGATTTATTAATAGGTTCAATTTATTCGTCAGAGTTAAATAAACCTGCTGGTATGCATTTCCTGAAACCATTCTTCAGAATATTGACTTTGTGCAGTTATGTCCGAAGTTTAGGAAAACTTGCTCAACCAAATGTTTATAAATAAGTGTGCTTACTAGTACTAGTTTTGAATCCATTCCCGATTTTCAATCTAATGTGTTTCGATATTGAGCTCATGTCAATCAATAGCAGATTAATCATATTTTGTGGAATTACGAATTCATCATATAAAAGGCATTTTATAATTTGGGAATATTTTTTTCTTTAATCTTTTAGCTGTACGTACCAAAAGCGTTCAACAATGACGCTCATGACGATGTATTTATGGCTAGAATAAGATTTGGCGGTATATTCGAACCGATTGAGAATTCTCAGCCTAATTTTCACCAGGAGCTAGAGCACGCGCCATCATCTGAGCTCTTTATTGGATTTGACGGGACAAATGATGATACTGTGCCCTCACCAACTGATCTAGGGATCGGTAACCGAACAACTTACCTATGGAATCCAACCCATGTCATTTCATCATTAAACATAAGACCACTTGTACGGAGAGTTTCTGCAAACTTATGTGGTTCAATGCCGTGATATGTTAACTTGTTGAAATCAAAACCAGATTTGTTCAACAGTTGAATAGAATCAGCTTCGTGTACCTCGAAATTCACATCCCATTTTAAGTTAAACTGCACAGTGGAAATTTGGTCGATGCATTTTCCATTTTTATTGAAAAAACTAAATCCGATCTGTATGGGCTTCAGCATATCTACATTTACTTTGATAGTATTATAAGCCAGATCATAGTTCCTGGCAAAGTCACCGAATAACTCCGCGACAACACCAGGGAACTCTGTGTCTATGGCAACAAAACGGGTATCTCGAAGCAATTTTGGGACTAATTGCATGCCTTCATTGAAATTATGGCCCCATACATCCAGCACACGAATACTAGGCAGTGTCCCATTGTGAGGCGCAAGAGTCGTATGGGAGCCATTGCTATGCTGCGAATACTTCTGATTATTATGTTCAATATGATGCATATGAGCATGATTGAGATGCCCATGGTGGTGGGGTGGAAAAAAATCTGTTGCAACTGCCATACCACCATGTAATCCTGATTCTCCGTTGTGAGTGCTAAACGATGGTTCTGAACGCACGCTAGCCAAAGAATAGTCATATGCGTTCTGCGTTACTGATGATAAGTCTCGGAAGAGGTTCATCGTTATACATAAGTGACACATATTGTATATTTACTTGAAAGAAGTTGTAATAAATTAGTATATTAAATATTATGTAAAACTGAGTGTGTTTTTAAACCTACAAATATAATGTAAACGTAATCACATGTAACAATATTCAGGCTAATGCTTATATATTTGTT
>JAQBSW010002562.1:0-100776 GCA_029291075.1 Eudiplozoon nipponicum | reverse complement strand
TAGTTCTTCGCAACAAAACAGTATTTAAGTATTTTGGTTGTCTGAGTACAATCGGGTAAGGACCGCGATACTTGGGTTGTAGTGGTGCAACAGCATTATGGTTGCGAACTAGTACTCTCTTGCAGTTGTGGAGCTGTGGGTGAACGAAGACTGGACGAGGCGTGTGTCTCGGCTGCTGTTCAGACATGTTACCGAAATGAAGTCGAAGGCG
Source organism: Eudiplozoon nipponicum (assembly GCA_029291075.1). Classification (NCBI taxonomy): domain Eukaryota; kingdom Metazoa; phylum Platyhelminthes; class Monogenea; order Mazocraeidea; family Diplozoidae; genus Eudiplozoon; species Eudiplozoon nipponicum. The sequence continues at coordinate 100,565 of JAQBSW010002562.1, read as the reverse complement.
GGTAGCTTCGTCTTGTGGGTCATCTTGTGCCGGTAGTAGACGTGGGAGCTGACTAGGCAGGCGTAGATCCATGCCATACAAGAGTTGTGACGCAGACGTTTTAATGGATTCACGAGTACGGGAACGCATGGCAAGCAGAACTAAAGGTAGTGCATCGACCCAGTTGCCATTAATGGACGAGGATGCTAAAGCTGCTTTGAGTTCCCTATGCATTCTCTCTACCATGCCATTAGCTTGGGGATGGTAGGCAGTCGTCTGGCGTAAGATGCATCCCATGTACCGCAAGGTGGTTTTGAAACGATCAGATGAGAAGCAAGTGCCTCTGTCCGTGATGACCTCATTGGGAACACCATAATTGGATATCCATGCAGAGATAAAACCGTTAGTTACTTCGTCTGCAGAAATGGTGCCAAGAGGTAATGCCGCAGGCCACCGTGTAAATCTATCGATCATAGTTAGAAGGTAGCTGAAACCTTGAACCTTTGTCAGATGAACTATGTCGATGTGGACGATGGCTAGGCGGGAAGTAGACCGAAAATGTTGCAACTTAGAACGAGTGTGTCGTGTGATCTTGTTTTTCTGGCAAATGGCACACTCTGAGACCCATCGTCTAACATTCTGCCTAAGTCTGTGACCCCAGAAACGATCTGTAAGAAGTCGGACAGTCGCAGCATTGTGGCATTTGCTAACGAGTTGATAGCCACTCGAAGTAATTCCTCGTCTTCGGATGACCAAGCAATGATGGAGTTCTTGCTAAATCCTTTTAGGTTCCGCAGGTGCCTGCACATAGGATAAAGTTGTTTTGAAAGGCCCTGAAGGAACTTGCGATAATAGTTTAGTACTCCCAGGATTTTCTGCAAATCGCTCAAAGTCCTTGGTGACTTGATATTCTTGATTGAATTCGTCTTTGACGGCAACGGTTGAATACCTTGGGCCGTGATACGATGCCCTAAGAAGTCCACGGATGTAGTTGCAATCTGCGTCTTGTCACAGTTGATCTTGAGTCCGTGGTTGGATAAGCGTGATAGGACATTTCGTAGATGTTTCGCATGAGATTCTAGATCTGGACTGAATACCATAATGTCATCGAGATATGACATACAATAAGCAGAGTCGTCGCGAAGTATGTTGTCTACGAATCTTTGAAATGTCTGAGTAGCACACTTAAGTCCAAAAGGCATGTAAAGATATTCAAAAAGGCCAAATGGAGTGATGACTGCAGTTTTCTCGATATCCTCTGGTGCTACCGGGATGTGATGGTACGCTTGTCTGAGGTCAATCATTGAGAAGAAATTGCTGCCGTTGAGTTTTTCAAGTAAAGTGTTGATGTTTGGAATAGGATATGCATCAGATTTTGTCACTGAATTTAGCTTACGGTAGTCTCCACAGGCTCTGTACGATCCGTTTGATTTAGAGACTAAGTGCAGTGGTGACGCCCATGAACTTTTCGATGGTCTGATGATTCCCTCTTCCAAAAGCCTTGAGAATTCTTCTTGGGCAGCTTTCAGCTTAGCAGGAGCCAGTGGTCGCTTCTTGAGTGCAATAGGTTGTCCTTCTGTGACGATATGATGCATCGTGTTGGAGACTCGTAGCTCTGACTTGTTAAGATCGAAAAGCGATTTGTATTTTCGAAGAGCTGCTGATATCTCTGCTGAATGATGCACTGGGGTTGGCTGAATGACCTGTAACTCCAAACGCCCGGAGGCAAGTGTCCAAAAGCTTTGTTCAAGTCCGGTGGAGGGGTCGATGATCTTTTGATTGGCAAGATCAACAATGAGCCGAAATTTTAGAAGGAAATCAAGGCCTATTATATTATGTGAGACCTTGGCAATGATGAAGTTGTGGGAAAATTCACGTCGTAGACCTATGTTGAGTGTGCGGTATTGGCAGCCATAAGTTGGTATGGGCTCGCCTGTAGCTGTTGCGAGAAGAACGCCTAGCGACATCTCGGCCATTGAATCACCTTTGAGAACTGAGACTGCCGCACCTGTGTCTACGATGAACTCTTCGCCAGTTTTGAAATCAAGAAGGTGCAGAAGTTCGTTGGGCTGTTTGGCCGGGTCATGCAAACAAGTAGGCTGGTGATTGCGACCGGCGTTGTCCGTTTGGTTCTCTATGTGAAAAATTCGGCGTGGACGAAAAGAGTCGACAGGGATGTCGGATTGTAGTTGGCTTCTTCCCTGTAGCGCCGTTGATGCCGTTGATGTGCAGAAAGTACGGTCTTCTACTTCCTGCGCCAGACGTTTCCCGATACTGATGCACCCTTGTGCCTGCGGTCTGTTGTCCTTTCCGTGAGCTGTGGAAATTGACACTCATTCGGAAATTCTTCGGAACGACAAAGACAAACTTGGCAAGCATAAAAAAACTTCTGGTGGTTATAACACCAGTTCTTTGGTCATACTTATTGAAGGATTGCGGAGATCTCGATCGCCGCCTACCATTATAATTTGACTTGAAAACGAATTTTGGTCGAGCATTCACTTGATTTAGCTCGGATTTGGTAATGGCCAATCCTTCTAGAAATTCGGCCATGTTCGGCACTGTTCTCTCTAAAGAGGAGAGCCTATCATTTTGCGAGGGTGAAGAAAAGGATGATGGATTCACTTTGGGTTCCAAAACCCTATATTCTAACTCACATCTCTCAGATAAGTCATCTATAGAGAGAGTGTTGGGAAGCTGTCTGGCAAAGAGTTTTAATGTTTGGGGAAGATTGTTAATAAAAACAACCTTAGCCTTATGGTCAGAAATGTTGGTTTTATACCAACGTTTCCGTAATTCCCTCAGTATTTCTATGGGGCCAAGATTTGGCATATCTAACTGCGCATATTTGTTTATTATCTGCTCAGTTTCCGTGGGTCCAAGCAAGGATTCTACCTCGTTTTGTAGGCCCAAAATGGGATTAGGTAGCTTCCTAATGGCCTCAAGCTTAGGATAAATCCGTCGCTGCAATTCAGAAGGTAGTTTATCAAAAACCTTCGACAGTTTTTGATGACTGTCATAATCAGGAAACGGGGAGAAAGCGGAGTCTACGCGCATAAAGAATAGCTCACTATCTCCATCCCAAACAGGAACATCAATATCTAAAATTGGACCTGACATTTTAACAATCTTACGGGATCTTAAAGGCATAAATTTATAAGCAATATGAAAATATATAAATATACTTTAACGAAACGCTTACCCACAAACAGCTTCACAGTTGAATGAGCGCAGAACAAAAAAGTCACTGTTTCCAAAAATCCGCAATTGAGCCTGTCGAGTACGTACGGTGCCGTTTCGTACGTAGGAAAGATGAACAGAGGCCCCGTTGGCCTTTGATGACAATGTATTATTATAATTATCCCCCAAAAAAATTCAACACAAATCCACGAATAGATATACCCAACAAAATTCCCAGAAGACCACGATCACGGTAGAGAAAACGCAAATGTTAATCGATTTATATCCAAAAAAAAATCAGAACAATAATCAATATCCTGGCGCGGTCGCCAATTTTGTAAACGTCCCGGCTTCAAGTAAATGCCGTACGACGTTACAATCTCGGTTAAGGTGCTCTGAATAGAGATTTGTTACTGATAGGGGGCCCTTAAGAGGGCTTGGTAATGCGTTCTCCTGAAGTGTTCAGAGTGTGAAGATGTCCTAGAGCCTTGGGTGGACTCTGGTTGAGTTGTCACTCGCGTGGTTGAGCTGTAATCACGATGTGGATAACGTCGTGCAGGTTCTGCAATTAATTGGCTCGTCTCTCTGGTTATACCGCAACAAGTTGAGTCACGGATGTAGTTAGTTGGTGGTGAAACTATCAAATCACCAGCGTAGGTATTGACAGCCGACAGAACGCACACGCGTGACGTAAGGTAGACCGCAAAATGCCACAACTGGCTTGCATGGTAAATTGCCGTGCTTAAATAGCATGCCATGCCTACTTGCACACTATTGGTTAAACGGCAAGGTTCACTTTTTTCTGATTGGTGCAACGTAAATAAAATTGAGTTTAATTTACGCAATATGTCGACCATTAATTTGTGTCGTTACATTTGATTTATTCATTATCTGTTAATTTTTTTTAAAAATACCGACCCGTATTTTACACACATTAAAAAAAAAATAGCGTAATATATAATGGTGTGAGCAACTATAGTGATTTTATTGAACGTTTTTGTTTATCGCTTTGCTTTTGTTTGTTTACTTTTTTAATGTTGATCAACTAATATATAGCCTTATATGATCTTTTTATTTTTAATTGACATCTACTTCCTCTCACAACGAACTAACACAAGTTGATGAAAGCCTTTTTCTTTCTCAACTCCCATCAGTCTTATTTTGATAGTCAATATTTGATTTAACTTTACATATCCATAATTTTGAATTTTATTTGTCATTTCAATTGTTAGGATAAATGGCTTTCGTAACCAAACAATTATAATATTAATACCACTACATATTAAAAGTTATTTTTATAACTAGGCTATCCAGTCTTATGCTTGTTTTTCATGTAACTGTTTTTGTCTTATTTTCATTTGCACCATTCGCGCGGTTTAACTCTTTATCATGTCTACGAATCGTTTAGAAGTATTAGCTCCTTATTACCGTGAAAAGAAGAAGCGCTTTACATCCGTTCAGAAATGTACTCCAAATTTAAACGTTTCTGACGTAAAGATTGACAGTGTGGTACACACTGAAATGTGTTTCTTTTGTTTTGATGTGCTTTTTTGTTATATAAACAAGAAAAGCTTACCTTCGGCGCCATACTCTATACCGAATTCTCCTTTGTAAGTCCTATTTTTTCGTGACGTCAGCCCATTGTTTGTTTCCTGGCATTATGGTAAGGATAAAAAACTTCGCGGTTGTATAGGCACATTCGCGGCTATCAAGTTACATGATGGTTTAGCTGAATACGCAATAACTAGGTAATTTTATATTATTTTGATGATGCGTAGTGCAACTAAGGATTCGAGGTTTAACCCTATTACTGCTATTGAATTCGATGAACTGCATTGTTCTGTTTCTATTCTTATAAACTTTGAAGAAGCCTCAAACTATCATGATTGGAAGGTAAGTTTGTATTACGTTGAATATAAAATATTGACACGTTTTATTTGTCAACATTGACGTGGCATCAACTTAATACAAATCTGTAGATCGAAATATAACTATTTGATATCTGTTGTATTATATCATCTTCATAAAATATTCCAAATGAAATTACTATTTCCTATGTAATGAAATTGATTATGGAACGTCATCGTTTTGCAGCAAGTGAACTATAACATGCCGTGTATTTAATAAATGAATGTAAGAAAATACGGACAAGACAGGAGTTGACATTTATTTCAAGCATTCATAGCTGTATTCATGAAATGACCTTCACAAATATTATTTTCAAAATTACCATATTTTGTTAAGTATTTAATAATGTAGCAACATGCATTGTGGCTTGATCCTCGCTAGTCAGTTTGCCGTCTAGCTGTGATAGCAATCATGGAAAGTTTACGATATCGATCAGGCTGCGCCGTTCCATGGGCGAAACTCTAGACATCTAGTGTCATACATTGACCAGTGGAGAAGCCTTTTTAATTCTGTCTTATGACTTCGAATTTAATGTACACCACCATGCAAGTGACTTTAATCTTGGTTGAAATAAATATTTGTTTTTTTTAAATATGTATTTATATGGATATGTCAAAATCCGGTCGTAAATCTATTCGATATATATATATCAGACGCTGATTCCTCGCCTTCCATTAGTCGTAATCTCGATCAGCGGAAGCCAGTGAACCCTGCACGGGACATTGAAATCTGTAGTCTCCACAAGTGTCAATCTAGTCGACTTTATCCTAGTCAATACTACCCTACAGAAACTCAATATCCTTGACAAAGAATTCCGTCGGTCGACTTCTACAGCTGGTCCGCCCTCACATTTGAACTCACTCAAATTCGTCTCTCTGACACCAGTTAATTCCGCATTGATGCTCGGACTCTTCACGATTTGTACTCTAGTCGATCCTACCTAGTCAAATGGAATCTCTTTTTCACCAGATCGAACTATCACGAAGTTGATGTTAGCGCTTCTCTTTCTCAACTTCTCTCTCTCCTATAGTTATATACCTGGCTGGTCACAGTTTCATTCATCGCTACATATCCTACTTTTGATTTGTACCACTTCATTCCAGTTGTTGGGCCTGTTGGCCTTTGTTGCCAAAGAAATGTCTTATTATTATCTATGTATATATATATATATATATATATATATATATATATATATATATATATATATATATATATGCAAACATGTGTGCTTTGTTAAATTAACCTTTTTACTAATTTATGCTAACACTTACTTATCAGATTGGTGTGCATGGAATTCGTATTGAGTTTGAAAACGAGCGAGGACAGAAGAAATCTGCGACCTTTCTTCCGGAAGTTGCTGCTGAGCACAGTATGTGAAATCAAGCTTCTGTTTATCAATTGTTTTTTTTCTTCATGTTTTTCGTTCACATTTTTGATATTGCACCATCTCGATTGGATATTTTTCAAAGCCGAAATGCTTCTATGCCTTACTTACTAACAACTGCCAGACATATTGGTTTTGACAGAGCATATGTTAGTCTAATTTGTGGTTAAAACGGATATGCGGCTGTTGAGAACAAAATTGGTGCCTCAATAGAGCTAGTTTAAGTTCCTTTAACACGGGGAATGTCGGCACGACCAACAACATATTTAATTAGGTATCTGTGCTTTTTGCGGAGAACTAATATATATATATATGCAATTATGTATTAGGCATTGCGTACATACTAACAAATTAGGCGAAATAGAACAAAAGAATATGCCAAAGTCAGTATGAACAAAAGGCTTAATCTCATGTACACAAACCTTTCGTGCTTAGTGGCGACTAGTCGGTGGGAGTCAACACTAAGCCACAAATCCACGACAAGTGGAAACTAATGTTGCTCGAGGCCAAATTGTAAGGCTTTGCTGGAGATGCCAATCGCAAGAAAACTACAGTTTTGGTATCCTTTACGGATGTGGTGCATATGATATGCGGTTAGTTAGCTTTTGAAATCGATTGCCGAAAACCTTATGAAGTTATCTTTAATTAATTAATCACGGACAGCACTACAAAGGTCGTTTGTAATCAGGAGAAGCAAAACCTAAATTAAGAAATAAAAACTAACCAATGAAGTTAATGCTCGGACACGCAATCGTATCGGAGATTGCGCCGTTTAACTGTACTACATTTATGGACTAAGTATATAGCGGGTTTTTGGGCATAATTTCGGCTCCTACTGAAGAGTCACCAATAAGCACCAAACACATATGTACGTGAAATAATTCTATACTGCATTCTGTCTTAGTAGATAATTAGATGTTCACTATTTTCAAGTCTTTCCAGTTCAGTAGACACCTTTTCGAAACCCAAAGGCAGATCAGTATTGTGATTTTCATGGTCCGTTACTATTGTTACTTCTGCATTGCGCTCAATGTAATCGTATATTTAGCTCAGTCAGCTACTGGCTTATTATCGGGGAAAATGGTGCCGCATTTTTCGGTAAACTTTCCTTCGATCAGTCGTACGTTCTGCCGCATTTCGTCATTCATTGTTAGTCATTGGACCACGTCGGAAAACCGACTAATGCAGATAAAACCACTGCATATTTTAAAATACCAATATCGAATAAAATAGAATATCTTTATTTGGATTCAACCCACACATGTTCCATCAAATAGATAATAATATTGGAAAATGTACAATATAAAAAGATATCACATCACATAAATTAAGGTATAATTCAGGTGTAACATTATGCAAAAATATGAGAACCATGGCTAGCAATTGATTGTATGTATTGTTGACTACCATGATGATATAATGCATAACATTTCAATTTTAATAATACAAAACTTTGAAATAAAAAGCTCAAGAAATTTGTTTCCGATAACAATTATCCTTGTCTTTTATTCAACCATGAGAATATATTATCATAATCTAAAATTAGTCTTTGATTATTTGTGCATGTTGGCTTTAACATTTGTTTAGCTACGATCGTTAGAATATCGATTGGTATTTTTCCATACTTCAAAATTCTGTTTATAAAATTGCAGAGCGCATTCATAAAAGTTAAAGGTAATTGAAGTAGGTTATCAATCGATATACCAAGGTGATCTTTTTGTTTTTTGATTTTACTTTTAACATTAATTTTATCAATGCATCACTGTCGATAACAAGTCCTGGTTCCTGGTCACCCGAAGGATCAGTTAGATCCATGAAATTGCTTTCATTCTGTGGATTACATATCAAATTGCCAAATACTTCATCCAATTCACAGAGAAATTCATACTCAGTTTTATCCACAGGTAATATGAGCTTTAATTTCTCCTTATATTTACTGTAATCTGTGAGGAGTTTGTATCCTAGTCTAGGATTACTCTTCAGTTTGCCCAAAATGATTCTTTCTGATCTTTGACGGATTATCAGCAGTGATGAATTAATTTCATTGTCAATCAAATCTAACCTCATTTTTTAATACTATTGATAAGACTACACTTCATTATATTATCTCGTTTAATTCTTAGTTTACATAATTTCCTATTGATTCGCTTCGGTATAATATCCGTAAACGTAGATGCCTGAAATATATCAGATAATAACGTTGAAACAGAAGAAACAAATTCATCAGTGTTCATGATATAAAAACTTTCATAATCAATCATTACGCTTAACTCTCTGAAAAGATTCCAGTTGATTCTGGAACATTGCACGTGTGCATTCTCAAAATTAAGTTTCTGTGTTTTGCTACTCAAGTTGTTCCATTGTAAAATAATTTGTTTGTGATCCAATTCTTTGAAATAGTTTACAACATCATAACTGTGTGAGTTCACCGCTTCAATTTCTAAATATACATGATCTAAGCATTCCGAACCTCTAGTTGATTCCTTTATAATCTGCTTGAGATCATGATTAGAAAAAAATTGATTATTTCACAGTCATGCAACTTATTAAAATCGCCTACCACCACATTATAACCATGGCAGTCCAAAATAGATTGGAAAGAATTGGTAAATATTTGATCATCATATAAACTAGCATACGGCGGTCTGTAAACCGCGGTTAGGATCAGATTATCGATTTGTATAGATATAAAATCAATGACAGTACTATATTCACTAGTATGTAACACTTTCGCATTTAACATAGATTTACTATAAATAAGTACTCCTCCACCTCTTTTATCCAGCGATCTGTCTTTTCTAAATAAAGAATAATGAGGAATGTCAAATTCGTGGTTTTCAATGTCCTTGTTGAGCCAAGTTTCAGATAATATTATAAAATCAAAATCGTTACTTATTACAAAATTACACAGCAAAAAGTTTTTGTTCTTAACACTTCTAAAGTTGGCATAAAATAAAGTATATGTAGTATACGACTTATCTAAACAGTTATCGGTTTTTAATGGTTCAACTTTGTTGGTTTCTTTATTGTTCTTTTGCTGGGTTTTGAGGCTATACTTCTCCTCTCCCCGCTGTCCACAACATTCAGTAACGATACATCGTTTTTGTAATCTTTGAATCACTTGATGAACTCCTTATATTAGCGTGCTCTGAAGTAGACGGTTTCCGCTCCTGATTGTTCTTTAGCTTTTTCGCTTTTGCCAATTTCCGTTGGAGAAATGTTTTGTCACGCCCAATAAATATGCTGTGAAAATTAGGGTTCTCACCTTTCTTTTTATTGATGGCTTCAATCTGCATATTCGTCGGCCTTTTTGATAATTTTACCACGACAGGTCTTGGACGATCAGACCGTTTGCCCACCCTATAACATTTAGCTATATCAGCTTCCGTCGTGTCCTTGATTAAAACATTTAATTTCTCAACATCCTTTACGTCGGCATTTTCATCAAGATTAAATAATATTAGCTGGTCTTGTTTACTATTCCTCGCCAAGACTTCATTCGCTAATATATTTAGAATTTCTTCGCCTGATGTATTATTTTTGTTGACGTATCTTCTTCTGTTGTTATATCAGCCAACTCTACCCATGGCTGAACATCAATCTTTAATTTATCTATCTTCACATGTAGCGCTTCCGTCAACTCTCCAATTTGCGCGCTTAAAGTTTCATTTCTCTTTTCCGCTAACTCCAATTTTGCTGCATACACACCAACGTCAGTTTCTAATTTAGACATTTTATTTTTAATAATGCTGTTCTCATCCTTCAACACCTTCATGGAGTTCCGCAACGATTTTCTCAAATTCGGTATACAACAAAGTTGGAGCCATTTCAAACCGCGCGTTGGTGTAGAGGCTACAGACCTATTGTTATCTGAGAACCCCATAGATGCCAGATAGTGATCAGTCTTTAATTGTATAATAGAATCTTACAAGTTTGTACTCTCATTGAAATATATTAAATTAATACCTGCCATATCTTGAGCTAGTTTGCTAGTGTCCTTAAACTTAAGATTAGCTTCCATGTCGATCTTACTTAATTATTAATTTGATACTTAATGTTAGGCAATCGTAATGTGAAACCTTTTACTTTGCAAAATACCCGAACAAATAACCTGGAAAGAAATAGTCGTGAAAAACAGAATTATTAAATTACCTGTTCCAAAACGTCCCCAATATGTACGAAAGGAAAATGTAAGACAGTGTTAACAGGAATATATTGTGGAGATCGAGTAAATAAATGAAGCACGCCGAGCAGGTTAAAACCAGTCACGTTCAGATAACCGAAAACTGAAATTGCGCACAATTCAAAGTATATATACTGTCAAGTATTTAAACAAAGAAAGTTCTGGAAAATAAACGAATAATTTCTTTTTAAATAAAACTTCGTTTCAATCAGCCAAGGTGGTTTAAATTTATCAATTATTGTCACTTTAATTTTGTCGGAGGAAATATCTTCCTCAACACTGGGAGATTTAGATATGTCTTTATCTATCTATCTATTATATTCAAATATAGTGGCAGTTAAACAGTTAAATACTGTTTTTTGCGAAGAACTAATATATATGTAAGTATGTATTAGGTGTTGCGAACCTAGTAACAAATTAGTTCAGTTGTGACCAGAAGGATAAACCAAAGGCAGTATGAACGTACAGACTCGCCTACTTTGGAACTGCCTGGAATTTCTGCTGTAGAATTGCTATGAAATCTCGTCTATTACATTTTGCTGTTTTAGTTACATTTAAATGGGTTTTATAGTAATTTTTTCAAATTTAATTTTCATTCATGCGATACGCGCCATCCTCTTTCACCAATGACACAGCTTAAATTACCATCAGCAAATATTAATATCAAGTAAAATTTATTTTCATATTCGAATCTGTCTCTTTTTTCCTCTACTAATTTAAATTCCATACATATCGGAAATGTTGATCAAATAACGGAGCTTGGATTGCCATATATCGAAAAATTTTCAAATATACTACTATATTCTAGACCTAGGCGAGGTCTACACGTCAGAACATTTACTATGCGAACGTAAAAATAGATTGCACCACAGGGAGCTCTAGCGTGTACGATTTATAAATGAGAGATTGTTATATTCTGTGGTGAGGGGACACCACTTGCACCAAATTCCCAAGAAACTCCATGAAATGTGGAGCCGGCTTATCCTCCAAAAGGAGTCAGCCGAAGTAAAGTAAAGTAAAGTATATTTTGTGGGTCCTGAACTTGAATGGGGCATCGTTAGAAGTAATACGAAACTGGGTGCACCGTCTCTATCTTCGCGTTATTGGCTTCACGCATCATACCATGGAATTTTCTTAAGCCAAACAGTCGAAAGTCGGCGTTGTTTTTAGCTCTCTAGCTAAAAGCTTGTTCAACGGAGTTGATCCCTGTAAAGAGCCAACTGTGTGTGGTACAATTAACGACCAACTAAACGCAATTTCAAAAATCTTAATCAGAATTACCTTTTAAGTTGGCTCTGCATATGCTTCCACTGGTTGCAGCAGAGACGACAGCAAGCACGCTTTCTATTACGCTACATGATATATAACCGAGAAGTGTGTGTAATGTTCATTTCAATACCACTTCCCCGTGTAGTGTTGCGTCTGTTCAGTAATGACAGATTTGGAGTGGTTAGTTGGAATTTCAAGTTTAAAGGGATGCCATATAGGCTCCACCTAAATGGAAAGCTAACAAAGATACCTAAGTTAGTATGTAACTGAAAATTGTGTGTAGTGTTCGGCATAGTGGCTCGTTGCATAAAGCACTAGATACCTAAGCAGAGGTGACCAGGTGAGAGCCCTGTCCGCGACAAATTCTGGACAGTACTTGATGAGTTCCCAATAATTATTTGATCATGCACTCATTGATAACACTACGTTTTATAAAGTTTTACGTTAAATGTGGCCATTTGGTGCTGCCGTGTGCTCATTAGTGATATTATTGGATACATTTTCTGTAATCAAGACTGCGATCTTAATGTAAACACCTGGCCCATTAAGTACACATATGTGTCAGGAAAAATTAAGAATTTTACAGTGCAGAACAGGCAATTCATCCAGTAGACCTTTTCCATCCTTATTGGGAACCTATAACGTACAGGCGGACTCAGTAATTAGAGCACCAGATTCCGAAACAGACGTGCCCAGGTTCGAGCCTTGTTCTCGGCAAATTCTAGCCAGTTCGTGATGAGTTTCCAATTAGGACGAAACCGGTGTACTGGATAATTTGCCTTTTTCTACACTATACAATTCTTAGTTTATACTGACATATGTAAGTAATTAATGGGTCAGGTGTTTATATCAAGAACGCAATCTTGACTATAGTTATTGTTATCGCCACCCACACAACCAATCTTCGTTTAATTATTATTGGATACATGGTTATCATACCGGTTTGTGACTGGTCTGGTCTTCGTATATATATATATATATATATATATATATATATATATATATATATATATATAACGTGTTTACGATTATTGTGAAGTAGCTTTAATAAACTAGCACGAGTATTTACTCTTTGCGCGAATCTAAAATTTATTTACGAAAATAAAATATTTTAATTTTTCGTGATTGGATTCGGCTTATGAACTCTGCACAACTAAATCCTAGCTGGCGTCTCATACCTAGCCTCATGTCGGTTCTCATAGGAACATGTCATCGTGAACAAATAGTTAAATTGATGTCCCGGATACTTGGGTGGGACTAAATACTGTTTGTTGCGAAGAACTAATATATTTTCAAGTATGTATTAGGTGTTGCGAACCTAGTAACAAATTAGTTCATTTATGACCAGAAGGATAAACCAAAGGCAGCATGAACGGAAAGTATAATCTCATGCACATTCGTTTCGTGCTTACTGGCGACTCATCAGTAGGAGCCGGTATTACGCCCTTTAACCAAATATATAGTGGTTAAAGGGCGTAATACCGGCTCCTACTGATGAGTCGCCAGTAAGCACGAAACGAATGTGCACGAGATTACACTTTCCGTTCATGCTGCCTTTGATTTATCCTTCTGGTCATAAATGAACTAATTTGTTACTAGGTTCGCAACACCTAATACATACTTGGTTGGGATGTTTGAAAACATACCTTTGTGTACTAGGCATGGCGTGACTAGTAACTAGTGTTTTGCATATAAAACAAGAAGGATAGGCTAAACTCAGCGGGAAGTACCTTTTGAATCCCATCTTTGCATTCACTTTCGGCTTACTGACTGCTCATCTTTATAGCTAGGAGCTACGTCGCCATCTTAATTTGTAGTTGGTTGTGTAATTTGCGTAATTGAACTGTCATCGTGTCCTGAATGACCACTAATTCTTTAGTTTAGTTTGTCAGGCGGACCCATTTTGATTACTATCTAGTTAGCGCGAAACGTGTGTTGAAATTAACTCAACTAGACAGAGCCCATCACTGGCATGATACAAAAAATGCTTTACTGCCGTGAAACATTGAATTTCATAGTTGTGTTAACTGTATACGAGTACGAGGTCGCTCATTCCTTGGCGAGGGTCTTCATTCTCTTAATTCGCCTGTTTGGTTTGCGAACCTAACCGAACTTAGAAGCCATCGAGTTAGAGGTGCAAATACTATTTGAACTTTTATGTAACTGAATAAACGCGAATAAGCTAGTTCATCATGATCAAAGGTATATAAAAGTCGTACAATATTGAACTGTATAGGTACTGGGATATGCAACTTAAAAAATACATAAATGTTATGATTTTCTGTTTTCACTTTTTCTTGATAGAATGGACGCATCGTGAGACAGTTGACAATTTGCTCAGAAAAGGTGGCTATCGACAATTTATTACAGAGGCTATGCGTTCATCTATTAAACTGATACGGTATCGTAGTGAAAAGATTTCTATTCATGCAAAAGAGTACCTTAACCGCATTCCTTCGAGTGTAAAGATGAGTATGTGTGCAAAAAATTGACACCAACACGTGATTGCGGTCGAGCGTACTGCCATTGAAAACACGTTTTTAAAAGCTATATGTCAAGGTTTGTCATAATTTTTACTTTTAATGACACTGTTATTTTGCAAGGTAAACTAAGATTGACTCTTGCAGAAGGGTAAGCCATCTTCATATGTGTCTGGCATCGCCTCTTTTTGTGGTGAATTGAGGTCATAATCTGTTAGTCTTTACTTCATCGTCAGCTCCTGTACTTTTTTAAAGCGTCAGAAGGTTGAAGTCCTCTTTAACTGTGGCGAGCCACGCTTGTCGGCTTAGTGTAATAATTACCAAATCGTCCTGTACAGGAATCTTTAGTTCACGAATTCTTCGCCTGGTTTCTACAGTACGTGTCTAAACCAAAGGAAATGCTGTTATTTGACATGCTTCTAGATTTTTACTATTTAGAAGCATTGCTCTCTATGTCATCATCATCATCATCATCATCATCATCATGCACATCCATATAGAAAGCCAATAGTAACTAATGTTTCACTTCCGTTTAGCCACAAAAAGACAATTACAAGAAATTATTTTTATAAATAACGTCAAAAATAATAATTTATGCGCATAAATTATTTGTGAGATTTATGAGAGGGAGCACCTAGTTACCTATTACATTTTATTATGTTTACCTAGATAACGCACAACTCCTTTATGGCTATGCTAGCATATTAAGGCAAGGCAAATTCATTTGATCCATGTCTTATATGCGCGAATATCTGGCCACAATGTCTAATCAGTTTTTGTTGCTCATTATTAGTTTTACAAACTGGAATCTCTATTCGAAGACGAATCTTACTGCGGTGCCGAAGAGCGTTCTCCAAGATTGCAGAAGTCACACGTCGGTTAATTTGAACGCGAATTTTTATTTCATCTTTAGCCTGGCCTTTTACGTGCTCTATACGTAAATTTAATAGTCTTTTTTCGTGGTTTTACTGACAGTGATTTTGAGACATATTTATTTATGCGGTATTCCTTTGTGTGCTGGAAAATTAAATACTGGTCACGTGATCAAGTTCCGATATCCATGTGTTGGCACTGATCTGCATTTCTTGGTGCCCTCAAAAAGTCGCTTTTATTCACTAGTCTGTCATAATTCTATATGACGCGGAGATAATCGATTGTATTGGAGTCCGTACTGTCATTATTTTTCATTTCTTTGCTGCAGCAGTAGTAGCCTGTCAGAAGTCGAACTAATTTAATTTTAATTCCTGCTGATGTAATTCGATTCCACAGACTTATGCAGCCAGAAATTCATAAAGGCGGACAGTTGTCAGTTGTATGATGCTTACAGTTATATTTCACGATTCGGCATATGATGGAGATTGTGCAGACTTCCAAAAAGTAAGCAAAATCCACCTTGTTTTTTACTCGTCTTTTAATGTCTATTGATGGTTGAGTGATTGAGCAGAAAGGATGCGAAAGTCGCTGTAGCAGTGTTCACCTAGTTGATTCACAGGTAGTTTTTGTAAATTGTTGATTTACCGTTTTTTCGAAAATGCTCATTTCCGGTTGATTGAGCAGAATATTAGGCGAAGAAGACAGTCTTTGCAATCTTCAGCAGTGCTTCTGCTGTTTTGGAGCGGCCTTCTTTTGTAACGACATATTTTTGTTGTGGTTTCTTGTATTGGTGCGGCAAATTCATCGTTATTTGGTTTTCGCGGAGTTTTAGCAGCGACGGACCAAAGCAGGAATAATGAGGAGAAAATGAATGCCCGGCCGCAGATCTCCACCTACTTTGACATCATTCCATCATTGCTTGAGATAGACTCGGTCGTTGCGTTTCTTAAGTGAGGTAGTGCTCTTTGTCGCTTACCTGAGTCGGTTTGTGCAGTTCTCCGACTTCACTTTTGTTGGCAGACACGTTCATGACGCGCGTCTAATTGCAGTTTCGATTTCTGTTTTTTTAAGGTATACCGTGTGTTTTTATTCTTATCCGGGTCATTCCCGAAGATGTTCTTGTTAAGGCAACGCAGCGAGCTGCTTGGTATATGTTAAGATCCAGTCCTGTTAGGGAATGCTGTGACACAACGTATGCAAAGTATGGTCGCTTGCCTCATCATTTCCATCATTCTGGCAGACGACCAATTCGTCCATCAACTTTGCTTTGAACATGGATTTCAATAGGATGCTCACATAGGCATCAATCAGCGCTACAACGTTTATCCGTCAAAGCCACCATTATCCTCAGAATCCTTTTTGTGATTGGCAGTCTTTTCTTATTCCAACGGCCTCGCGTGAATGGTTCAATGTTTAGTCCAACTGACGGTCATTTTTGCCATCATTACAATATCACGTGATTAAATTCCTTTCGTGAATGTTTAAAATATGTATTCGTGGTGGGTAAACGTTTCAGGTGGGTGAAATTAATGCTTCTGGCCATTCTCACGGCATTGATCAAAATCATGTTTGACGCGGGAGCCGATTTTTGCCATTTAATCTAGTACTATCGCATAAATTTCCCAACTTTTCAGGTCATTGATAACGTGTTATATTAGCTTGGAGAAATTGTCCCTTGTGATTCCAGGTGGTTGTGCTGGAATGAAAAGAACTAAGTCATCGGATGGGTAGGCACCTTTCCTTTAAAGTAGACCTGAGCGATTCCTGAAGATACAGACTTCTATAAATGGATAGTTGTGCTGGCTCGTATCAGAGAGAGAGAGAAAAGGCCGATGAGTGATTAAGAAAAATTTGGCCAGGTCATCATCATTAAGCAAATCTCATGGTAACATCGTACAAAAATGAAATCGAATGCGGATGAATAGTATAGATAGGCTATGTGGTTGGACTTTTGACATCGGTAGCGCAACATGTGAGTGCATCGAATTGAATGAATTTAATCTGCGCGTTTCGTCCGTGGCGAAATTGGCATAGTTCGCTTCTCCAACTATTAACGAATCCTTATGAGAATAGTAGTGTAACGATCCGGCTAGTCGAATTAGTGACATAGCTTGGTAAACGCAAGTAGGACTGTCGGCGTAGATAGTCCGTGCGCAGCTAAGAATGCGACAAGAATCAGAGGTAGCGAGTAGAGCAGAATGTTTGCGTGGTAATTGCCTCAAGCGTGATTGGTAAACGTTAGGTTGCGCGTTCTCATTGACGCAGCGTATTAAATTTTGAATTTATTTGCGACAAAATGTCGGCGAATTAATTTTAACCACAACATTAATACGGTAAGCAGCAAACCGATGCCACGAGTGTTGACAGCAGTTCTGTTGCCAATTTTTGTGAATATGCACCGCAACGTCGAGGGCATTTTCAGCTCCTACATGAGCTTGCAAGTCAATGTTGCTTCACCGGAAGTGGACGCTTGGATGCCCATCTCGTAACAAGTTAGAGGGGCCACTTTACCGCCAACTACGTCGTTTCACTAGCTTGCCAATTGATGAGGTTTGATGCAGGTGTTCATTTTAAGACTACGCCAAGGAGACTGGCTGCGGCCGTGCTCCCCTGGGCAAACGAACCATGTCAATACGTCGGATCGGAGCATTACACTCGAAGAGGTTTTGGGAAGCTTTGACGCCGATTACATCTAATTAACAACATTAAGGTGGTGAGGGGACACCACTTGTACCAAACTCCCAAGAAACTCCATGAAATGTCTTGGAGCCGGCTTATCCTCCAAAAGGAGTCAGCCGCAGTAAAGTTAAGTATTAAGGTGATATTGATCCACATCCTCTGCGTTGATGGATGCAAATTTTGTGCTAATTTTAAGAACGAGGATACGATCGCTTCTTTGTGCTGACCTTGACAAGGTTGGAAATATTGGAGAGTCTGATCTTGGTCACTGGTATATTGTCAGCAAGGGTCCGCCTTTCTTGAACTATCTGTTGCTAGTTGTACTCAAAAAGGTATTTGCATCCACTGTCTTTAATCCGTTTCCAGATAAGTTGACTTCCGGTTTCGGAAATCCATACGCGACGCTGTCATCGTTGAATTTCAATACGCTGCTTGCTGTTGCGGGATAATTGAAAGCGACTGTAGGTCGGTAAAATCGTGATTCCTTTACATTTTCAGGTGCACAGATTGTATTGACACCTGATTGATTGGTTCGCATTTTGCTGAAATTGTTCGCGAATAAATCTTTTAATCAAACTGTTCACGGGATGTGTTTTTCGGTGAAAAGGAGTTCAACTTCGAAAATCAAATTCAAAACAATGGATGCAAACACCTTGTTGGACGCAACAAGGAAAAGGTAATTAATCTGTACTCCGTCGTGCAACATGTTTCTTTTAGTCTGTCTTTCTTAACATTGGATTTTCTTGAATCAACTGGTCGAAAGATAAGTTGCCTCACTTGTGTGCTGTAACAAAAAAAATCTTCACGAAAAATTAACTGGCTAGAGAGAAACTCTTTTAATTGTTTAGACGACATTTCACACTTTATTCGACTCAATTCACGGTGAACGAAATTTTTTGTTTTCTTTTTGTTTTGTTCTTAGAGCCAAGCAACACTGCACGTCGATCTGATTGATGATTGCAAGACGTGAAGCAGCTTTCGTGTGCGCGGTTGGCATTCTCCCTTAGTTGTTAGTTCTACTCCAACGAGGAGACTTCGTTACTCATCATTTTGCATCATGACTGCATATATTAGTGTAATTAATGTCAATTTTTTCCGCTGCTATGTACCATTTCTAATAACTTTGCCTCGTTTGCTTTCAGATTTTTAGGCCATTGCTTAACTTCTATTCCCTTTGATCTCGGTGAAATTTGCGTGGATTCTTAGCTTTACACAGGTTCCATCACTCCTCTTACGTATCTACTTCGGGCTTTCGCTTTATGTGCAAGTAAAAATTAGATGCGCCTTCCAAAATTTTATTGCTTTGATTTAAAACATGTATTCAGGGTATCGCGTGGATTTATATATATATATATATATATATATATATATATATTTATATATGACTATTGTTTTATAAATTCATTTTAATGTATCCGATCACTGGGTGTGTTGTATTTTGCAATGGCACATCACATTGCGTTGCGAAAAAGAAAAGACAGAAAACTAAGAAGGTATTAATTACAGTAATGTACGGTTTTAATTGGGTGAGCGAAAATATTGAAAAATCCAGAAAGGGTGTAGATATATATATATATATATAAGATTTAATAATTAATGCTATTACATGGATTACGGTTGTTTTTTCTCATAGTTTAAAAAATAGTGAATTTATTAAATATAGTGAACCTAAGATAACCTGGTTACCTTATTCCTATATATACATATATAGTAGTAACTATGCTGAATTTAAAAACAGCTTACAGTTTGTATCTGTTTTTGCTATTATAACATTACCTATATGCACCTTTTTATTTCTCTTATCCTCCGCTTCATTTCTCTCTCTCTCTCTCTTTCTGTAATAATAGTTTATGCCTTTGAGTAAAATTTTCCACTCTTTATTAATTATGAAATATATACACTCGCAGTGATTTGCAGTGACATAAGCGCCATTTTTACAAATTAGACTTTTTATTTTAAAACATTTAAGCGCCATCTGATTTCTGTTTTCTGCGCCGAAACATTTTATATTTCAGATATATTCGTAACTAGCATTTTTAAATATTCATTTAGTTGAATTTAGAGAGTGTGAACATGTGTGGTGTTATTATTTGTGAATTATTTGGTAAATTTTCTCATGTCTATATCATAGCATTAGAATATTAAATTGCCAACGTTCTTAAAGCAACCATTACCTATATTTATATAAGTAATTAATTCAAGATCGAAACCTTGATTTATGCAATCACCGATATTTCTTATAGCGCGTGCGCTACATATTGCATATTAAAGTAATAGCATTTCATATGTTAGGCATATTTCTGCCTTATAGGGAAATCATCAATGGTCTCCTGAATTGCAATTCTCATTTGTTATATATATATATATATATATATATATATATATATATATATATATATATATATATATATATATATATATATATATATACATATATATAGTTAAATTTGATGACAATGTCTATAGAGTACTTAGTTTTTTTTCGATGTTTACGATATTTGCTCCTATTTGCGAATTAACGAACTGATTATGTATTGGACGGACGCGCTTATACGCCACCTTGTCAACTGATTTTCAGAAGAAATAAATCTGTTTTATATTTAACCAGTCGTCGAACAGCATCGAAAAACAGACAGCAACTATTACCAACGACTGGTTAAATAAAATGGGATCGGTGTTTACCGTTCTAATTAATTTGTTCTGGACTTTTGAAAAACGAACACAAAATGTATTAGTCCGTCAGGTTGAAACAGAAGCTTCTTTTATTTCTTTTTAACGTGATGGACTCATATTTATGGTCGTCTGTGTTGTCTTTTTAGGCTTATTTAATTCATTAATTTTTCATTTCCAACGAATAGAGAAGGTTAACTAGACAATATTTTTTGTAGTAAAATTTTATTATGTAAACAGATTTATGTGTCGAAGTGTGAACTCTGTTCGCGTTTCTCACGATGTCAACTTAGATGGAAAATTTTTTTGTACCTGATTTTTAAGTTTAGTTTAAATCTGTCTTGGTAATTGAGTGCTGCTTAAATACAAAAATGGTTTCATTCAAATTATTCATTTTTTTAATATAATGTTGTGACATGGCTTTCATGCAATCTATAATTTTTGCTAAATTCTAATATATATATATATATATATATATATATATATATATATACTATAGGATGTTTTTGTTCGTGGATTGACGTATTATTAAATCTGTTTATATTTGTTTCATTGGCATGTTGAAATCTGCATAATTCAGTGACCTTTCTTTTTCTGTCGGACGCGAACGTTTTTATGCTAATTAGGTCTAGAGTTTTTGGCTACTGTGTTACTGTTGGCATTTTCACTAACGTACCTGCAATGTTAACAGCTATTTTTCCAAACGTTTCTTGTTTGCGATGTATTTCCTATGAAAATATTTCTTCGTCACCATTTTTTTTGTGAATACAATCCAGCAAGGCATAGACATTTAATTCTACGACATATTCCTAGTTTGTGTCCTCGTACTACTACTACTACTACTACTAGCATTTATATCACTCCTATCATTACTTCGAATAGTACTACAACCACTTTTACAGCTATTAATACTAATACTACCGCTATTGCCACTAATTCGGCAACTAACACTACTCCGACTTCGACGATTACCTGTACTTATTCTATTAATATTACTATAACTACTACGATTTCTATTACTATTACTGCTCCATCTATCGCTACTAAGACTTTTACTTCAACCGCTATCACGACCACGATTACTACCAATGTTGTTACTGCGACTACTACTGCAAATATTGATACTGTGTCTACTATCCTATTCCTATTACGAATACTGACACGTTTGCGATTACCGTTACATCCGTTACTTCAACTGATGCTACCACCGCTACTGACTTCTGCGTATAATATTACTAATAATACCATTAATATCGCTGCTACTACGGCTACTAATATTACTAATACCACTACTACCACTAATTGGCAGCTATTAGTACAACTATGATCATCACTACTATTATTACTACTACCACCGTCACTAAGAATACTTTTGCTGCTAGTGATGTGTCAACTATTGCTTCTATGTCCAATACTACGACTACTATTACTTATATTGCCACTACGACTGCTACGAAATCTACTATTACCACTACTTATAGTAATAATACCGCTATTGAAACCGTTATACACCAGCTTCACTGTTGCATGACTATGCGATGAAGAGGTAAGTTTATACTGTTCAAGGTTCGGCGTCTTATTTTCGTGGAATGTGTCGTCCTGTCAATAGCTTGGTCTTCGCTGAAAAAGTTCCTTTTCTGTCTCAGACATGTACTTGCAAAATTTAAAATCGATATCTTTTACTCAATTTAAATGTCTGGATTAAAAAGGATACTCCCTGCCTTGATGTCCGTTGACGCTTGTGGCAATCGAAGTCAAAACTTCCCACTGAGTAACATTTAAAACAGGACTGTTGCTAAATTCCTCTGACGCGTTTGATATTTACGACGATGATCCAGTGCGTTTATCGTACTGAATGGCATTCTGCTTCGGTCGTCTCACAGGGTTCACTCGTCTGTTTTTTTGAAGCACCGATTGCAAGGTATTTACATGAAGTGTTTGGTCCATCTTGTTTTATGCCGCAAAAAGATTTAGATAGGTACCGAGTATAGTTGCCAGTGCCCAGTGAATTAGTAAATCGACTTATTCGCCGGCTTCGGTTAAGGCTATTGCGAGATAAGCGCCCAGGAGGCGATGATGAGGATAAAAATTTATGAGCCGAGCATTTATGCTCGACAGCTATTTTAATGTAGCATAACCTGTTAACCTTGTTATGAAGCGTTCATTGCGTTAGTTAGGTCATTGTTCGAGTAGCTTACACTTTATGTGGGTCAGGACACTTGAACCATTTATATAGGATTTCCAGGCATTTTCTTGGCAGAATACTATTAGTCTCGGCTTCGGTCACTTTATCTAGCGGCATCGTAGCCTTACTAACGAAGAGACATTTGAATGGAGGAAAAATCTATGAATCTAGCAGAAACCTTGTTTAGATCGCGCAGTGTTGGAGGCTTCCGTTTATGCATTTATATATACTTACAAATTTTAAGAATACAAAATATAATAATTAGGTTATGCTTTTCCTATTTCAATTTAGACTTATTTTAAGCATTCGCACGAGTGCCTTTCGACTGATTACGTGTTGACTTGTGTGTGTGTTTCTTTTGCTTTTGTGCGTTTGTGTCATTCTCTTTTTACAACCTAAAAATGCCTAATATCCGCTTACTCATCTGTTGATGTTATGCTTTTGCCAGACTCGCATTTTTGCCTATTTCACGCAAATGCATTAACTTTACCTTATAATTTTATTGCTTATTATAATCTGGACTTACATTCTCAAAAATTGTCAAGACGATCGTTTTTATTTATTTCTTGGTAAGCTTTTCCTTTAGGTACACCCTGTTTAGCGTCACTGTTAATCTAATGTTCCAACTAGCGACTGCCAAACTGTCATTATAGAACAGTTACCACGTTACCCGGGGAAGTGTTATTGAATTGAACAGTTACGTAATTAAACGAACAATCGTTGTGTGGAATGTAATGACACTTATTTAAAGTCCATGTTGCGATCTTGACATACAAACCTGCTCTATTATATAGATACATCTGTTAGTATAAACTAAGCACTTTATAGTGTAGAAAAGGCAATTCATCCAGTAGACCGCTTTCGTCCTTATTGGGAACTCATCATGTACTGGCCAGAACTTGCCGCGGACAGGACTCGAGCCTGGGCACGTCTGCTTCGGAATCTGGCGCTCTAACCACTGAGCCATCCTGCCGCACACTACACTACACACAATTTTCAGTTATATACTAACTAATGTAACTTGGTTAGTCAATTTTTCCTTTAGGTGGAGCTCATATGGCATCCATTTAGACCCAAAGTTCCAACTAACCATGCCCAATCTGTCATTACTGAACAGACACCACATTACATGGGGAAGTGGTATTGAAATGAACATTTATATAATTAAACGAACATTGGTTGCGCGGGTGATGATAACAATTATTATAATCAAGGTTGCGATCTTGATATAAACACCTGACCCATAATTACTTACATCTGTCAGTATAAACTAAGCACTTTATAGTGTAGAAAAGGCAATTCACCCAGTAGTCTGGTTTCATCCTACGTGGGAACTCCTCACGTACCGCCAGGAACTTGCTGCGGACAGGACTCTAAACTGGAGACGACTGGTATCTTAAAAGAGCAATTTTTATTCTGAGGAAATCTGCAGTTCGACTCAGTGGTTGGAGCAACAGCAGACGTGCTCAGGTTCGAGCCATGTCCGCGGCAAATTCTGGACCGTACGTAATAAGTCTCCAATAATGACGAAATCGGTCTACTGGATGAATTGCCTTTTCCACACTATACAATACTTACTTTATACTGACAAATTTATGCACCTAATGGGCCAGGGTTTATATTAAAATCGCAACACTTCTCGTTCTATTTAAAATTTTGCCACGGACAGAACTCTAGCCGGACAGTATTTTAAGAGTTCTCAACCGGTCTACTGGATTTATTCCCTTCGCTACTTTATGCAATTCTAGTTTATACCGACAAATAATTTAAACGGGAATAATGCTGATATCAAGCACACTACATTGATTTAAATAATTTTTATGGCCGGCTGCGCAAAAATGATTGCTCAATGCATAAATATTCACTTCATTACAACTTCCACAGAAAGCGTAGTTTCTGTCATGTGATGCAAGATCGTTGGTGGTTAGTTGAAACCAGTTCTAATCGAATTTCATACCGTCTCCATCCAAGGAAATATCACGTGCAAATCGTTCCCACTTCAAGGTAAAGCTCACCAGTATCCTTATTCAGGACGCATTTATTTATTTTTTTATTGTCTGCCCTTACATTCGGTTTTCATACCTATTCTCTTCTACTCAGATGTATGCACAAACTTATCCATATCACTTTAGGAAATAAAATAAATATAATTAGATCTGTCTTGAATGAGGATTTTACATTTGCAACAAGTTGTTTTTTTTTTCGTGTGCGTATGGTGTCAACCCTAAAGATGAGACTGGTAATAAGATCTCGAAAATTCTGGAAAGGAGTGGAAATCTTGTCCCAACGTCATTTTCAGGCAAGCAGCTGATGGAGGGCTTCAAAAGGAAGAAACAAGTGAGAACCCAACAATCAACTCCAAACATCAACGATGCACTTGGAAATGTAAAGGATTCAAGATTTTAGCGACCTACGAGAGCCATCAAGTGACCCACCCAAGAAAAAGGCTGCATACTGAAATGCAAGGTCAGCACCGAGCAATATTACTCAACGTTTAAGTATTACTAAGAATTGGTTGGTGTGCGCGGCAGAATGGCTTAGTGGGTACGGCGACCCACTCCGAAACAATTTTTCTCCAGTTGCAGCCACGTCCGCGGAATAATTATGGACTGATCTTGGATAGCTTTCGATAAGTTAGAAATTTGTCTTCTTCAAATCAAGTTTGCCTCATTCAGAGCCCGCCTTTCTAAAGCTTTTCAAAAACATTCCTTGTGTTAATATAATGGTTAATAATTTGCACGTACCTAAAGACAGCAAAGGCCTACTGTGCTCCGTTGCAGTATAACTGCGGTAATTTCGCCCAAGGCCTCCCTTTCACATGTTCCTAGTACACGGTTTATTAGGACTTCTGCCTTTGGAAAACAGAGGGCCATTAGTCATCAGCTGGTTTCTGTTTGACATTACTTTGGCCCCACCTTTATTTTTACTCCGGCGACAGTGAAACTCCACTTGAATCGTATTGAGCTGCCCATTTTATAGGCTAAAATTTCTTGCCCAACCGTAGTAGTTTTTCTCAACCCATTCTGCAAGTCACAGCAGATACAGTCACCTATTCATGCTAATCGCCGCCAGACCCAGTGCTAGGTCATTGCGTAGTATTTGACACTTAGCTATGGGCTGTTATCTTTCCTTAAAGCCAAATTTTATTTATATGGCAGCGAAGCCCCAGTTATCAAGGACCGTTGTACATTTTTTGTCTTGATACTCTATTGCGATGATTAGTAATCAGTGATCCAGTTCGTAGAAGGCTTACCAACAGAAGACGGCGAGCATAAAACTGTCAATGGTTTATAGCTTGTTTTTCGTCGCTTAAATTATCTGCCAACTTCGAGATGGCAGAGAACACCTATGTCCATTACACTTTAGTACTCTAAGACTCACCACGTAAAGTTATTAATTTCCAGAGGCCATTTGAGGCGTTTGCCATGAGTGTTGTCGCTGTTTCTCGACTGCGACGACCATCTTATACAAGGAAACCAGCAGACAATAACATTAATTTCTTTCAACTCACATTAAGCAATGTATGTCTATTGTGGCCATTGTCTAAATATTATTAGCATCCTACAGCAATAAATAATCGGTAAACTAATTAACGCTGAACTCAATAGGATAAGAGGACGAGGGCAAAACAACTTTAAATCAATTCTACAAATCATGTTTACGAGCTTAAAGTAAATACAAATCCCATTGCATGTCTAATTTTGCTTTCCATATACGTGAATTACAGTTTGATCCTCGCTAGTCAGTTTACCGTCGTACTCCAAGCTCGCAAACTTGATTCAAAGCACTGTTAACACCATCCATGCATTTATTGATTGTTTGATTTTATTGCCGAAGTATGTATATGTGGCGAAAGCTGCAAGAGGTTAATGTTCGTGACAGCGTGTTACTGATGGTGGTATTTGTTCTATTTTTTTCGCTGACTGCTTAAATACAATGAGATTGGTGTTTACTCCAAGCTCGCAAACTTGATTTAAAAGTTTATTTGTTAACACAGCGCGCTGCGAACAGCTATGTGCCAGGGCAACTACAGTGTCGTTTTAATAAGCGTACGTCCACACACAGGCACCTACAGTAAAAGCCTGTGGCACTCACATTTGGGCAGACGCTACAGCTAGGTAAAGAACTACTAGGTTAAAGATTGACTGCCACACTCAAGTAGGCAAATCTATAATACTTGAAGTAAACACCAATCCCATTGTATTTAACCAATTGTAGGACAACAGAACAAAACTACCACCACTCGCCCGCACTGACTCATTTCGACATTCCTTGATCATCATCACAGTACGAAGGCAAACTGACCAGCGAGAATCTTATTTTGCGGATTGATCCTCGCTAGTCGTACATGGAAGATTATGGAAGGTCGAAACGCGTCAGTGCGTGCGACTGGTGGTACTCTGCTATTGCGCGACTGGTTCAAAAACTAGATCGATGTTTATCTCGATTTTGCGAACGCGATTTAAAGTATTTGTATCACCACTCGCGCAGTCAATGATTGTTTAAATGCAAAACTGATAGATGTGAAAAACAATACAAAAGTGTTATCTTAATGACTATTTAGAAATTCCAACCAACGTTTGCATATTATAACTAATGAGAGCCACATTTTGGTTTAATCCTCTAGTCATATTGACGTCGTGCTCTGGAGATGACCATTGAAGGTCGAAAAGCGTCAGTACATGCATCTATCGGTATTTTGGAAATTTTGTGTGAATGGTGCAATAACTTGGTATTGTTGCTTATCTCAATTTCGCCACTGAGCCTCCGTGTTTACTGAAACCTGATTGGCAGAAAGCTGAGGATGCCGTTTTATGCCTGATTGGGTGATTGACGAATTGAAAGAGTGCGCTAAGAGCCGAACATCGCATTCTGTTACAGAAGATATTATGCCGATCAATATAATTTAACCATCTTTGTGTCTGCCGATAAATTCTCACGAGCAATTTTCCATATGTAAATTCCCATAGGCAAAATTAAAAATAGGATTCGGTTAAACATATAAAATATTTCTTTACTCTTATTTCTGCGAATTTACACATGATAAGAAAATTCTTTAAAAGGCAACAATAAAAATCAGAAAGAGTTAGAGAGAAACAGAGACATAGACTACGTGTGTTCATTTACCTAAATTCAAGTTCATTTTAGGTGGCTCATAAAAACATACCAAAGCGATTTCCTTTCAAACTACAAGCATTCCTAATATAATTCAACCAAGTTTGTTTTATTCTTTTCATATTGAGTGATGAGGGGACACCACTTGTACCAAATTCCCAAGAAACTCCATGAAAATGGAGCCGGCTTATCCTACAAAAGGAGTCAGCCGCAGTAAAGTAAAAAGTATTCTTTTCATCCATGGAATTTCACATCGATTATATATATATATATATATATATATATATATATATATATATATATATATATAAGCGTAGGTTTAGTACCATTAGGAGTAAGGCGAATGCTCATAAGGACATTTCTCTTGGATTTGAAAAATTTCGGTGGTCTAAAAGAGTACTAGATTTGTCCCGTAAGAACGAAAACAATTTCTATTAGATGGATTGCATTTAACACCTTTGATATTGCATAGATAATATAAGTAATTTGAATACCTGAACTCCTAGAGTTTCGATTTGTTTGTACGATGAATGGCACGAATATTGGTAGGATAAAGCGAAAACAAGCGATTATTTCACGTGCGATTGGTGATAATTACAATTATTATTCGTCTACTTATTATTATTAAACTGAACGTTGCTATGATATATTATAACCAATCCAGTGTTTTTTAGCATGAAAATGGCGCAAGGTCATGTTCAAATTTGTGTCTGCTTATGTTCCGAACTGCTCCGGTACTTGCCAAAGAAGCTAAAAACACGTCAATACGTGTAATTGGTGGAAGTGAAGCATGTAAGTGTATTGGTGTTTATCTCGAGACCTTAAACTTTATTAAGAGCTGCAGACTCACTGAACATTACAAGGTGATTGGTCTGATTGCACCGCTAAATTCTATCTACTGTCACGTACGAGGGCATGTTTGATATGCTCTAAAAAAATTAACGATTAGTCTATAACAGGACAAAACAATAGTATGCATAATCAGTAACAGGTAACATTAACACAAATTTATCAAAATAAACGATTAACATTAAAATAAAAAAATATTTGGTATTATCTCAGCCAGGCAAATAGATTAGGTTAGAACAGAGCTTGGTTCATTTCGATACCTAGACTAAGTTTAGATTAACAAACAGGTGCAACTTGAAGATGAACAAAAATGCAAAACTGAGGTAAGCCTACACACGACACAAAAAGAAGCTCATTGCAGTCAAGTGCCCAGAGCCAATCGTGATAGTTGGTACAAAACCGAAAATGACATCTAACTGACAAAAATTGACCTGCTCGATGCGGTCACCCGCGCTGTGATTGCAACTCGACACAAAAAAACATAGAAAAATAAATTTTAAACATTTGAACAAGAAAATAAATCAACATGAGACTAAAATTTTCTTCATAGTTTAAAAAAATACACTTATTGTACAGAGAAGCGCAAATACGCCCGTGAGAGATTTCAGCACATCTAGAGTTACCTACATTTCGATCCAAGATCGAAGACGAGCACGAATATTTACAGGCTATCGGTAGCTAAGTCACGTACTGTATGCGCAAACCTGAACTTTTGAACACGGACATAACAGCTTCTACCTATCAGAACAGCTTGTGCTCTGCTTGACGCGATAATCTGCAGAATGTGATATATATATGTATATATATATGGATCTCAGTTAGTGCCACAAAATGCATGCAAATACTTTTGCGGCTTTCGTTCCCACGTCACTAGACCTTGCGTACATTCCGCCCCCTGCCGCCGCCAGTATGAGTGGCTGTCGTGCGCGTGTCCGCGTTCATGCCACGCCTTCTACCACCCGTCTGGTCATTCGGTGTGGCCGGTCTGCCCGTTGAAGGAGATGGCAAATCGTGTCTGCTTCTGCTGCGCTGCGAGCTACGGCTACCGCCGGCTGATCACGTGTGTAAAGGCAAGCAAATAGGCCAAGAAAAAGCGAGCAATAAAAAAATGCAACTATTCTCCACACTACGAATAAATTAAATGACAACTGCTTGAAAGGATATCCTGCTACTGGAAAATAGTTCCGTTTGTATTGACTAGCTAGGAAAGCCTAATAATTCCAAATTCCATAAATACTATAATAGTTACATATTGTTGGGTTCAGAATATTAACACGTCAGTTTAAATGCGACCAGACAGATATGCCAAAGTGCTTGAGATTATATCGCTTGTTCATGCGGTGTAGCATCATCATGTCCAGCCATACAAAAGTCAACAGTGACTAATGTTTCACCGCCTTAGAACCAAAAGGAGTGAAAAAAAGTATATAAATGAAAACAGAAATAATATTTTAGACAAATTATTAATTAGATTTAAGAGAGAGAGAGAGGCAGAGAGAGAAGAAATACCTTGCTACTATGAGTAAATTTATCAGGATAACTGACAGAAATGAGGAAAACTAAACCTCCCCACAACACCATTATGGCCAAGTTAGCATTCGGGCAAGGCAACATCAGCAATATAGCTTCCCTCGCGGATTTCACTGTATCACGTCATAAACAAACCGAACCTCGCAGCTAACTTTGCCCTACTAAGAAAAGAAAGTTACGAAGATGATTCCACTAGACATCGGCAACAAGATCGCCACTGAGCTCGATTCGCTGCCATATCGCTAAGGGTTTCTAACCAAGAACTGTGATGTGCACGAGGACCCCATCCCGGCAGACGAGTAGATCCTATACTACCCAATTTGGATGTAAGTGACTTCAATTGTTTCTGCCATGTCAAAATCTGCCCACCTTGTTTCTTACGCCAATTTGGTGCTGGATGAGAGAAGAGAGCTCTACTGGGTAATCGAAATGAGGGCATACGCAAAACGTGACCTAGCCAACGAAGTTGATGGAGCCTTATTTGCTTTTCTAAAGACGAGCACTTATTGTCAGATCCAAAAATACGTCTACGGATGTCAACGTTAGTTATTCGTTGTTTGGTAACCAACATGTGCTATACTTCTCAAACAACGATGATCGAATGCCTGTAAGCGTCTCAGATCATCAACTCTAAGAGGCCAAGTTTCACTAGCGTATGGTAAGACTGCGCGTACAGATGCATTGTAAACACGACCTTTAAGGCAAAGTGAAATATTCGCGTTTCTCCATAAATGACGAAGGTTCAAGGAAAGCTACTCTAGCTTTCGTGATCCGTATTCTCACCTCGTCGGACATATTGCCTACGTTATTGATAGAGCTCCCAAGAAATGTAAACCCTTCGACTATGTCAAGATCTTCATTCTGCAGTCACAGCGTTGGAGTGAGTGGTGGGTGGATCTGTAACATTATCTTACATTTAGAGGGTGCGAATTTCATACTCTGAGAAGCAGTCCATTTCGGCTTCGCCGTGCCATCGGAACGATAACCAATGTCACCATTTCACATAATTTACTGACCAACTACGTTGAAGAATAGCACGTAACAACTGAACCCAAATATATAGTTGGTAAAGGGCGTAACACAGGCTCCTACCGATGACAAATTTTGCCATGGCCAAAACCGGTAAAGTCAGCCATATTCAAATTGGTCATTATTGTACTTAATCGTCTGCAAGCATCGAAGTTCTTAGTTAGAAATCCTGTGCGATATGGTATTGAGTTGAGCACAGTGGCGATCCTGTTGCAGATGTCTGGTAGAATCATCTTCGTAATTTTCTTTTCTTAATAGGGCAGAGTTAGCCGTGAGGTTTGGTGTTGCTTATGACGTGATGCAGTGAAAACCGCAAGGAAGTTGTATTTTCGCTGTTGCCTTGCCTTAATTATGACTTGGTCATAATGGCGTTATGCAGAGGTTTAGTTAGCCTCACCTCTGTGTGTTATCTAATTAACTGTGCTCATAGTAACCAGATCTTCCCCTTCATAAATCACTCTCGTTTAATTATTTGTGTCTAAATTATTAATTTTGTCATCATTATCACATTTAAAAAATTTTTCTTTTTTTTTTAATTTTTATTATAGCTATATCACTTTAATATTGTTTTGTGGTGGTGGTGATGAGAATGATTATAGCAATAGCCATGAGTTCTGCAAGAAGTCCCCGCAGAAGTGCACGTATTATGATTAAGCTGTAGACACCATAATGGAAGCAGCATTCGAGACGCAAAAATGAACATAAAATAATAAATATTTGAATTTTTTTATTAAAAATAAAGCATTTGTGTTAAGATAGACAAGATGGCTTCTGATGGATTGGAAATCTTAATAGGAGGATTGACTGCTCACATGGACACCTTGGCTGCGAAGGTAAGGATAATTAAGTCTCGGCTGGATGACACACCATTAGTCTATTCTGAGGGAATCCGCATAAACGACCCAACCGATGTAGGTGAAGTCAACATTCAAGGTAACGATTGTAGTTTCATACCCACTCGTGCTCAAAACACATTCATCAGTTTATAGTCAGATCATGCTTGAACTACATTTGCTTATTTAACTGACACTTAAGGAGATTGAACACAACTGCTTCCGCTGTGAATAAAACTATTTTGTTTATTTCACAAAGAATACGTGGTGTGTGGGAAATGCCCACACCTTAGTTCATTGGCGGCATCTTGCTACAATACGTAGCGATGTAGCCGAAGCAGATGGAGCGGTCACGTGGTCGCACTCGGATAGACCACTTGCCGGTTGCCTTCTGTCTAGGAAATGAGAGCGTAATACTGGCGCGATATCGATTCAATCACTGTATCTGACCAGAGTATTCCTATTTTAATTGCGTTCTATTTGGGGGTCCGTACACCGTCCGAATATCCATACACCTGAAACGAATACAAATGTACAGACGTTCTTTCGGGATGTCCACGCTTCTGTTCTAATGTTCCTGATAAGTTGAAAGTAGCTTCTAGGCGCTGCATCCTCAGATCAGCGCATAGACAGTGGTCGTTCTGCAGGGGAGAGCCGGTGCCTCCAGTTTATGAAGCGCAGCATATTAAGCACTGCCAATATCTCATCAACCCGAAAAAGGCTGTGGGTAGCGACGAAGTTACACCTCAGCTTTGTTAACAGACGGGAATCGAATCCCGTACTTTCATTGAAGTGGCGGGAAACCGACAAGCCGCAGAAGTTGACGGTTACCTACGGAGGTTTTCCAGTTGGGCGGGATGCCAATTATCGTGATATCAGGTTGTTCTCCACGGCAGCAAAGGTCGACATTGTTGGTATCCAAAGTAGAACTATCGAGGGGCGCGAGAAGCAAAGGTCAATTCAGGAAAGACCAAATTAATTCACTCAGCCGCGACCTCGTGTTGTACCACCAATATCAGCTTCCCAACCCCGTGACTTTATAAACAATTCATCAGATTTCGATTCTATCCCAAGCAAGATATTCTATTGAGCAAGACTTAATAATGGCGCCATGACCAAAATAAGCCGATCTCTTGAGGCCTGGTAAATTGATCCAATTTTCTATGCTCTCACAATAGGTAGACCTTCTGACCCATTGGCGATTAGCTCCAACATTCGACAAGCATTTAAATACTGTTTTTTTGCGGATAACTAATATATATGCAAGTATGTATTAGGTGTTGCACACCTTATAACAAATTAGTTCAGTTGTGACCAGAAGGATAAACCAAAGGCAACATGAACGGAAAGTATAATCTCATGCACATTCGTTTCGAGCTTACTGGCGACTCATCAGTAGGAGCCGGTATTACGCCCTTTAACCACTATATATTTTGGTCAAGAATGTGGGATAATAGGACGGTGTAAACCCTGCAATAATGAAGCTAACATCATATAAAGTCTACGACAATGCGACTTCAACGCTAACTCACACTATATAATATATATACCGAGTCTGTAAAGGATACTAACACTATAGCTATTGTGTTAGTAACTGATACCTTTTTTGAAATCGATGAGTACCGGATACTAACACTATGGTTTCCGAGTCGGTAAATGATACCAACCTGATGGATATAAATTTATGCTAAAGTTCACCCAAATTGAGAATTACAACAATTTCCCAACACCTGTTACTCCAGTTAAACCATACACTCTGGCCTTCATCGATATCAGTTATCACATTTCGCGGTAAGCATGACATCATTCAATTCAATATATTACAGTTAAATACTGTTTGTTGCGAAGAACTAATATATATGCAAGTATGTATTAGGTTTTGCGAACCTAGTAACAAGTTAGTTCAGTTGTGACCAGAAGGATAAACCAAAGGCAGCATGACCGGAAAGTATAATCTCATGCACATGCGTTTCGTGCTTACTGGCGACTCATCAGTAGGAGCCGGTATTACGCCCTTTAACCACTATATATTTGGTCGAAAAATGTGGAATAATAGGACGGTACAATGTCCTAGACGAATGTGTAAACCTGCAATATTGAAGCTAACATCATATAAAGTCTACGACAATGCCACTTTAACGCTAACTCACACTATATAATATATATACAGAGTTTGTAAATGATACTAACACTATGGCTATTGTGTTAGTAACCGATACCAACATTATTGTACCGAAAATTTACATGGTACTAACACAATGGTTTCCGAGTCAGTACATGGTACCAAACTGATGGATATCAATTTATGCTATAGTTCACTGAAATTGAGAATTACAATAATTTTTGAACACCTGTTACTCCAGTAAATCCATACAATGTGACCTTGAACGATATCAGTTAACACATATCGCGGTAAGCCTGACATCATTCAATTCAATATATAACAGTTAAATACTGTTTTTTGCGAAGAACTAATATATATGCAAGTATGTATATATATTTGGACAAGGAATGCGGGATAATAGGACGGTACAATCCCCGACAAGCATGTATGCCACCTTTTATAATGTTTAATCGGTACGGTTTAATGCTAAGCGCATTGAAAACACCTGTTATGGTCAATTTGGATCCACGGCCAAAACTTGTGCTAAACAGCTTTCTACGGTTAGTCGTTTGCCAACAGCTTCTGGCAATACAAGACAGATCGGTTTCTAAAAAAAATTCCACACACATGCGTCCTGCAGTACCTGCATTTGGTAAATTATGCAATCAATTCTAGAATTGCCTGTTTAATTTATTAAGCGCTTAGTCAAATTGATCCTCGTCGTACGCTGATGATCATGGAAGGTCGAAACGTGTCAGTGCGTTGCGACCGGCGGTAGTTTTGTTATGTTTTTCGACGACTGGTTAAATACGATGGGATTGGTGTTTACTTCAAGCTCGCAAACTTGATTTAATGAATTTTTACCACCACCTGCGCAAGCAATTACTGTTTAATTGTATTGTCTATATATATATTTGTGTGGCACTCACGTAATTGTCTGAAAAGTGTAAACAAGGTGAACTATCAAAAACGAAGCATCGCCAACATCTATAGGCAAACGTATAATGGTCCCATCAATTGAGATGACTCGGTCACTTATTCCGTATGCCTATCCTCCGAATTCCAAGAAGAGCCATTCTATTAACATCCAGCGTCAGATACGTCTAAGAGGCGAAATGAACAGAATTTACCATACCGGGAGCTATTGAAGTCAGCCACACTTAGATTGAGCAATGCAAGATTCGTACGTCTGCCAGGATGAGATCCACAGGCCCATCTAAGATTATTGTTCGAAATTCTCTGCGACATGGCGTTGAATCTTGCTCATTTGCGATTCTGCTGCAGATTTCTAGTATAGTTTTTTTTTTTCGTCAAAATTAACCTCGATGTGTGGCCTTTGCATGTAGCATTTACGCAAGGTAAGTATTTTCACATAGGATATATCGACCCCTTTAATATTATTTTTTCTCGACATTTTCAAATTATGCGATTTTTTTTGGTTACATTTATGAGTTTGCAATTATTTGCCAAACATTCTGTCTGACAAACCTAACTCCGTTGTTTCGAACGATCATGGCAGACGGATCAGTACTTGGCATAAATTGTCCTATCAGATGACCAGTCACTTTCAATTCTTGCCGGCACTCTTGCATGTAGCTGTAGAGATTACCGAACTGAAGGCTGGCGGGCCCTAGCCAAGTATCTATTCTCGTAATGACCCTCGTCAAGTGCAGTGCTAGCATGGCATCGCTTGCGCGGAATTGAGTGAGGCGACTGGCATCCAACGCTAGGCGGAATCCTATCTATTCTATATAATGGACAGGCAGAGTTTGCAATTATTTGCCAAACATTCTGTCTGACAAACCTTACTCCGTTGTTTCAAGCGATCATGGCAGACGGATCAGTACTTGGCATAAATTGTCCTATCAGATGACCAGTCACTTTCAATTCTTGCCGGCACTCTTGCTTGTAGCTGTAGAGATTACCGAACTGAAGGCTGGCGGGCCTAAACAAAGGCATATCAATAGACCACTATGTTGACATTCAAAACTAGCATGAATATTTATAGGAAGCAAAAGTCACGAGAAATTAAAGAAAAGCTTTAACCATTAGGACGTACAAGTTAAATAAGTTTAATTGAATTGGCTAAAACGTACTACTCGATGAATCAGCTGGCGACATGACAGTATCGCTGTCTGTTGTCTTTGCTTTGCGCAATTTAGGCCTACTGCTGCTCGAAGTTGACGGCGTACTGTCCGATTTCAAGGAATCAATTGACAGGCGCCGTCCTCTTGTCATTGCTCCACCTTCGGCACTAAACGATGTAGGACTCATTAAGTCGTTGTTCTGATTTTTACCCGTTCGCAAGCATGAAGCAGTAGCCGCTTGACGAGAGCGACCTACAAAGGAGTAATTAAACAGTGACGGTGATACAGCGGTTCTTCTCATTCTTACACAATCAGACAGTTCGATAAAATTAGAAAAAAACTCCATTTTGTTGAAAATGACACATTACGCACCAAAAAACGCCTTCATAAGGGCACCTTTCTAGATGGCAGATTAAAGCTGTCATCACCTGAAACCTGTTGTTCACCAATGCCTGTGCTCAGTTTAGCTTAGGTCGCTGCCAGTTAGGTGTGAACAAGTCATAACAATGGGCCAAGTACACGACGTGCCTCTGACGCGCTCATCATCCGCACCAAATCAAGATTGATAGCTAGGATCGATCACTACCTGTGAAGCTCATAACCGCCTCTAGCTTGCCTGTACGTTAAAATCAAACCGGATGTAAAACAGAACTCTCGTGGGGCAACACTGTTGTCAGCGATGTTAAACTCTTCAATACTCCCCACCGAAACTTCATGTGCACGCAACCGATTTAACGGGAAAGAAACTAAAATCTGGAGGCACTCGGATCTCATTCTACATAAAAATAGAAAAAGTTGAACAAACTAAATATAAATACATAGAGGCACACATAAGAACACAAACATGCACAAGAGCAAACATACACACATGAAAATATAAATTCATGCATGCACAAATGCTTACATACATACATGCACAAATACATACATGCATACATGCATAAATACATACGTACATACATACATACATACATACATACATACATACATACATACATACATACATACACATACATACATGCATACATACATACACACACATACATACATGCATACATAAATACATAAATATAGATACATACATATATATATATATATATATATTATAATTAGGAAAGCATTAATAACAAAGATGGATAAAAGACCATTTATTTCATTGAATACTAATCATCGCTCTACAATCATTCATTTATATACATTCTGAGACAATTGATTATGCTGTGGTAACAAATCTGACTTGCTTTTACTTCTATTTCTTCTATTGGCTGGTTGGTAAATGTATATGCGTTCGTGATTGTGTGTGTGCTTGTTTTCATGTAAAGGTCATTCTCGCAGTATTGCAAAGTGATGTCTGAGATCTGGTCATTATTGTTTTGATAGCTTGAGAATTAACCATTTGTGCACATTGTTCACTGTTACATATACAAGTGCTATTTTTCCCAGTATAGTTGATCGTTTCACCTTGTTGCGCAAAGTTGTCGTTTCCATATGGTAACAACGCCAGTGTGGATTGCAGTGTTAAACGCTCACATTGTTTGGAGACTTCTGTCACAGTATGCGCCTCTGTTATTTCCACTTCTGTTTGTTGCCAATCCGATTGTATGTTTGTTGATTCTAGTCGAGGGCCTGTTTGTTCTTGGCTGGATACTAGTAGATTATTGTTGAATTTTGTTATTCTTGGCCAGTCGATAAGGATATCATGTTGATGAAACTTTTGAATGTTAAGGTCAGGTGCTTGTTGTTTTATGTAAAGGGCTTCATAGATAAATAATAATTTTTCATCAACTAGCCAAAACAAGAAATAGCAGTAAAACGAGTCAGATTTGTTACCACTAGCATAATCAATTGAAAACCCAAAATTTTTAAACATGTATGATTGTATAAGAGATGATTAGTATTCACGAAATAAATGGCCTTTATCCACTTTGTTATTTGTGTTTTCCTAATTATAGGAATACTGTTAAATTACAAAGACATGGACATTATAAATACATACATACACACATACATGCATACATACATAAATACACACATACATACATACATAAATACATACATACCTGCATGCATACATACATACATACATACATACATACATACATACATACATACATGCATGCATACATACATAAATACATGCATACATACATTCATGCATACATACATACATACATACATGGCACAATAAATAATAAATTATGTATTGAAAAAAAGTTTAATTGTTCACATTTGAACACTCTGTAACTCGTTTGTAAGCAAAACCGTGCGTTCTTGGTGAGTGTTAATCACACATTTCTCATATGGTGGAGAACTAAAATAAAACAAAAATGACTGTTCATGACAAATTATCTAATTTACGTAAGTGAAGACTATTCTTAATCTCACATTGCGAACATCAATATACATGATTGTTAAACTGACAATAGTGTTCCGTACACACAGGAAGAAAAAATGTCCCTAAAAATGGTCGTGCTACATACATACATGCACACAAATATACATATACATACAAACAAGCATACTTGCACACAAACATGCATACATTAACATACACATACAAAGATAAATACATAAATATAATAATGAATAAATTGCGAAACTGTGTGTTTCAAAATCACCTGATCTGTATTGTGGCTAACACAGGATTAGTTACAGTTGTTTCATTCGTAGGAGATAGTTCACAGTGCATCAAGTCTTAAAAACACGCTTACACTAAAATACATGAATATGGACATAGATATTAAAATAGCAATTTAAATGCTGCCTCAAAATTAACATCGCATTTATTAGAAGGATGTTTTCCATTATTTCGGCCCATCGATAGTGCCTCCACAGTTAGCTGATCGATTGGTACTTTTGATAAGCACACGTTTATCAAGATCGGTCGGCATTAAATCACACAAAACTCCAGGTTTTGTGTGATTTTGTAGTTCCTTCAAAATTCTTGTTGTCTTTCGTCATAACAGCTCGAGAAAGATGATAGTCTGCGTTACTTAGATGTACTACTAAAGAAACTAATGATAAATTACATAGAACAATTTACCATAAACCAACCTGGTCTGCACAGTATTTGCACTAAAGCAGTTTGGTGCCGTTTCAATATAAACTATCAACATTTCGTGGCTGCTTTTCAAGAATTGGCAGGTTGGTTTGACAAGATTTAAAAGAAAACGAATATAATAAAGCAATTAACGATTTAATGTCTAATGGCTATCCCAGACAATTAATTGAATCAATTAAACAGAAATAAACGTTTTACCGACCAGAAAAGAAAACAGCTTACCTGAACATCTAATTTAAGAAGGATGTAGTTTCCCGAATGGCACAAAAGAAAGTTTAAGCGGCATTGACACGCACATTTAATGCAGCTAAACTACGAGTGTTATTTAGAGTAGCACACTTATCTTTACCAGCAATCAGAGAGAAACAGCCTTTAATGTCGATATCAAATATTATTTACCAATATACATGCGCAAATTGTCGATCAACTTACGTAGGCCGATCGACCAGACGGTTAATTACTCGAATGAGAGAACATAGTGTTAGTATCCGGTACTCATCGATTTCAAAAAAGGTATCAGTTACTAACACAATAGCCATAGTGTTAGTATCCTTTACAGACTCGGTATATATATTATATGGTGTGAGTTAGCATTGAAGTCGTATTGTCGTTGACTTCAGATTATGTTAGCTTCACTATTACAGGTTTATACATTCGTCATATAGTGTGAGTTAGCATTGAAGTCGTATTGTCGTTGACTTCAGATTATGCTAGCTTCACTATTACAGGTTTACACATTCGTCTAGGAGATTGTACCGTCCTATTATTCCACATTCTTCTACAGAATATATAGTGGTTAAAAGGCGTAATACCGGCTCCTACTGATGAGTCGCCAGTAAGCACGAAACGAATGTGCATGAGATTATACTTTCCGTTCATGCTGCCTTTGGTTTATCCTTCTGGTCACAACTGAACTAATTTGTTACTAGGTTCATAAAACCTAATTCATACTTGCATATATATTAGTTCTTCGCAACAAACAGTATTTAACTGTAATATATTGAATTGAATGATGTCATACTTACCGCGAAATGTGATAACTGATATCGATGAAGGCCAGAGTGTATGGTTTAACTGGAGTAACAGGTGTTCGGAAATTGTTATAATTCTCATTTTGGGTGAACTTTAGCATAAATTTATATCCATCAGGTTGGTATCGTGTACCGACTCGGAAACGATAGTGTTAGTGCCATGTGACCTTTCAGTACAATAATGTTGGGATCGGTTACTAACACAATAGCCATAGTGTTAGTATCCTTTACAGACTCGGTGTATATATTATATAGTGTGAGTTAGCTTTGAAGTCGCATTACCGTTGACTGTAGATGATGTTAGCCTCACTATTGCAGGTTTACACCGTCCTATTATCCCACATTCTTGACCAAAATATATAGTGGTTAAAGGGCGTAATACCGGCTCCTACTGATGAGTCGCCAGTAAGCACGAAACGAATGTGCATGAGATTATACTTTCGTTCATGCTGCCTTTGGTTTATCCTTCTGGTCACAACTGAACTAATTTGTTACTAGGTTCGCAAAACCTAATACATACTTGCATATATAGTAGTTCTTCGCAACAAACAGTATTTAACTGTAATGTATTGAATTGAATGATGTCATGCTTACCGCGAAATGTGATAACTGATATCGATGAAGGCCAGAGTGTATGGTTTAACTGGAGTAACAGGTGTTCGGAAATTGTTGTAATTCTCATTTTTGGGTGAACTTTAGCATAAATTTATATCCATCAGGTTGGTATCATGTACCGACTCGGAAACCATAGTGTTGGTATCCGGTACTCATCGATTTCAAAAAAGGTATCAGTTACTAACAGAATAGCCATAGTGTTAGTATCCTTTACAGACTCGGTATATATATTATATAGTGTGAGTTAGCATTGAAGTCGCATTGTCGTTGACTTTAGATTATGTTAGCTTCACTATTACAGGTTTTCACATTCGTCTAGGAAATTGTACCGTCCTATTATTCCACATTCTTCTACCAAATATATAGTGGTTAAGGGCGTAATACCGGCTCCTACTGATGAGTCGCCAGTAAGCACGAAACGAATGTGCATGAGATTATACTTTTCCGTTCATGCTGCCTTTGGTTTATCCTTCTGGTCACAACTGAACTAATTTGTTACTAGGTTCGCAAAACCTAATACATACTTACATATATATTAGTTCTTCGCAACAAACAGTATTTAACTGTAATATATTGAATTGAATGATGTCATGCTTACCGCGAAATGTGATAACTGATATCGATGAAGACCAGAGTGTATGGTTTAACTGGAGTAACAGGTGTTCGGAAATTGTTGTAATTCTCATTTTGGGTGAACTTTGGCATAAATTTATATCCATCAGGTTGGTATCATGTACCGACTCGGAAACCATAGTGTTAATATCCGGTACTCATCGATTTCAAAAAAAGGTATCAGTTACTAACACAATGGCAATAGTGTTAGTATCCTTTACAGACTCCGTATATATATTATATAGGTTGAGTTAGCATTGAAGTCGTATTGTCTTTGACTTCAGATTATGTTAGCTTCGCTATTACAGGTTTACACATTCGTCATATAGTGTGAGTTAGCATTGAAGTCGTATTGTCGTTGACTTTAGATTATGGTAGCTTCACTATTAAAGGTTTACACGTTCGTCTAGGAGATTGTACCGTCCTATTATTCCACATTCTTCTACCAAATATATAGTGGTTAAAAGGCGTAATACCAGCTCCTACTGATGAGTCGCCAGTAAGCACGAAACGAATGTGCATGAGATTATACTTTCCGTTCATGCTGCCTTTGGTTTATCCTTCTGGTCACAACTGAACTAATTTGTTGCTAGGTTCGCAAAACCTAATACATACTTGCATATATATTAGTTCTTCGCAACAAACAGTATTTAACAGATAGTTAATTACTCGAATGAGAGAACATTGCAACTTAACAACTTGTTTCAAATAAAATGGTGAATACACGTCTGCAATTGCGAAACTCATTGGCGAAATATCATACGTTAGTTCTCCAGATGTAGCATTCAAAATAATTACTAGATGCAAAACCAAAAGGGAGCTAGCCACATACGAAGCCTTTTGGATAAACAAATTGCAGCCGCATTTATGCAGGCAGAAGAAACATGTTCAGGCATTGAGCTTGAACTGGAGGTTACGCACGCAATTGATTGGTTACCCTTTTTCACACTCTCTCTATGTTTATATAGTTCTTTCTAGTTTTGCCTTACAATTAATGTACATTTTTAGATAATTTAGAAGAAAATGAGAAAGAAGCGTTTCTTGTATCTGATAGAACTTCTTTTTATGTTTGCACGTGAAAAGGGTACTATGAACACACATGTATATAAAAATGCATATATGTACATAAAATTAAAATTCAAAAGTTTCAATCACTACAGGCTCTTCTGTGGTCGGTTTAGCGCTAGGCAATACCTTATTCTTTTGTATTTATATGAGATTAGGGCTGCTATCAGCCATGACACAGTGTCTTGTAAGCACATGCTAACTAACCTGAATTACTAGGTACAGTAGGGAGCGTTGCAGAGTCTTTTATGTTTACTCGAGTGTTCGTTCTAGGCCTTCGAAGAACCGTTCGCGGGGCAGCATCTTGATGCTCATTATCATCACCGGCTCTATCGTCGTCTTCGCTGCCAACCATCTCTTCTACCGAGCTTTCATGTGTTGCATGCTCACCTTCACTGTGGCTTTCACTGTCATCGTTACTTGATTCGATAAGCAGAATACTGTCCATGTCTTCATCTGAACTGGACTCAGACAGGTTCTTCTTTCTTCCAGACCTTTTCTCCACTGATTTCGGCCGTTTCGCGCGAACAGTTGATGCTGCCTGTCGTTTACTGCCCGAGGTCAGCGGCGTGTTTTTGCCTCTGGCACTCATCTGGTGAGGATTTTTCACGTTACTAACCTCCGACGCATTGTTCTGCCTAGCCGTGTTCGACTGCTGCTTCTTCATCGCAGACTTCACAGCAGTGGTCGTAGTTTTCTTGGTTTTGTTGCCAGGTGTGAGCTGATCTCTATTTTTGGAGGCT
This sequence comes from Eudiplozoon nipponicum, assembly GCA_029291075.1. Classification (NCBI taxonomy): domain Eukaryota; kingdom Metazoa; phylum Platyhelminthes; class Monogenea; order Mazocraeidea; family Diplozoidae; genus Eudiplozoon; species Eudiplozoon nipponicum. Next base: position 57,101 of record JAQBSW010002562.1, on the reverse strand, counting down.
ATCTGGCAGTTTGCCTCGTCAGCCACTTCGCGCGCTTGTACACCTTTCTGCAGTGCACCTTTGGACGTCTTGGATAGAGATCCAGCGCTATTTTGAACTTTATTCCCATCCGATGGAATAGTCGTCGAGCAGCGCACCAGTACGACAGAAGGCAGCAAAGAACTTTTGGGCTCGTTTTGCTGCCCAGTTGAATGCCCCTCTTCCACGGCAGACGCCGACACTACGGTGTCGTTTAGACTATTGTTGGTGCTGCTAATCTCGCTGTCATCAGAATCAAAGTGAAGCAGTGTTGCCTGCAGCATGGATCGGCCTGAAACACGACAAACAACACAATGTTATTTACACTTTCGTGGCATGTCGGCAGCAGGATGACAATTAAACAATCATCGATTGTTTGCGCGCGTGGTGGTAACAAATCTTTAAATCAAGTTGGCGAGCTTGAAGTAAACACCAATTCCATTTTTTATTTAATCAGAAAGGCAAACGGACTAGCGACAATCAAACGGCGGAAAGTTAATGTTCGTGACTGCGTAGAAATTGTGCAGCCAACATTTCCAGTCAGGTATAATGTATGCGAATCTGCTAGAGGTGAAAGCCGCATATTTAACTTGCCTTTCCATATATATATTTATACAATTCGGTTTAATCCTCGCCAGCCAGTTTGCCCTCGTACTCTGATGATGATCATGGCAGGTAGAAACGCGTCCGTATATGTGACTGGCGATTGTTTCTCTATGTTTATTCGACGACGACTGGTTAAATACAATGGGATTGATGTTTACTTTAAACTCGCAAACTTGATTTTAAGAATTAGTAAAACAATCGTAATTACATACCACACTGATTTGATTACAAAAAAGTAAGCACTTGGATTTCTCATGCCAACTACTGATGAAAGTTAGTCGCCTATGGGATTCTAACATTCAAAGTGATCCCAAAATAAGCGATATATGGTCAGTTAATAATCAAAGTTGCGATCTTGAAATAAACAACTGACCCATTATGTACATACATTTGTCAGTATAAACTAAGAATTGTATAGTGTAGATGAGGCAATTCATCCAGTAGACCGGTTTCTTTCTTATTGGGAACTCATCATGTACTGGCCAGAATTTGCCGCGGACAAGACTCGAACCTGGGCATGTCTGCTTCGGAATCTGGTGCTCTAACCACTTAGCCATCCTGCCGCACACTACACACAACTTTTATATACTAATTAATGTAACTCGGTTAGTTTCTTTCTTTTAGGTGGAGCTCATATGGCATCCATTTAGACCCAAAGTTCCAACTAACCATCCACAATCTGTCATTAATAAAAAGACACCACACTAGATGAGAAGTGGTATTGAAATGAACATTTATATAATTAAACGAACATTGGTTGCACGGGCGGTGATAAAAATTACTTATTATCAAAGTTGCGATCTTAAAATGAACAACTGACCCATTATGAACATACATTTTGTAGTGTGGAAAAGGCAATTCATCCATATTACTGACTCATCAAGTTTCCGATATTGATAACAACAAATCCAAGTTTTTATATATATATATATATATATATATATATATATATCCAGTTGACTGGTTTCGTCCTTATTGGGAACCCTTAAAGTACTGTCCAGAATATACCGCGGACAGGGCTCAAACCTAAACACACCTGATTTGGAGTCTGTTGTTCTATTCACTGAGGCATTCTGCCGCGCACTACCCACAATTTTCAGTCATATACCAACTGATGTTTCTCGGTTAGCCTTTCCTTTAGGTTGAGCCAACATGCCTCCATTTACATGTGAAGTTCCAACAAACTATCCCCAATCTGTCATTACTGAACAGACACCACACTACATGGGGAAGTGATATTGACATAATTAAACATTGGTTGCGCGGGTGGTGATAACAATACTTTTCTAATCAAGGTTGCGATCTTAATATAAACGCTTGCCACATTATATACTTACATTTCTCAAGATAAACTAAGTTTTGTATAGTGTAGAAAAGGCAATTCATCCGGTAGGCCGGTTTTCTCCATATTGGAAACTCATCACGCACTGGCCAGAATTTGTTTAAGAACAAACAGAAGACAAAGGCAAAAGTACAATGAATTCCAATTGCAACGCGGACCAGAAGGGATTTTATGAATCTGTTCTAGACCTACGCACCCAGTATCTCCAGTCATATTCCCAATCGGAACCTCTTACTGTGTTTTATTGTTACCTCTAAATCCTCTTACTCACTTTCTCTGCCAAATGATAAAATGTCATTAAATATTCAGCCTAACGATTTTGTCACAGCTGTTGCGTTCATGATGACCCCTCCAGAGTTTATTTAAATTCATTTTCTACCTATCCTGGTCAATCTACTGCGAATGCGTACCGCAATGCGTCTTAAGCCATCTCTTGTAAATGCCTGGCTAGATGCAACCATTGAATGCGCCCACTCAAGAATACTGTTCTATAAAAATGGCGATTCATTCTTTGTTATTATGATGCTTTGGAAATGGAGTGTCCAAAAATTTTAACAGTTAACCAACCAATTCTACTCTTTTCTGGCTTGACAACCAACCCATAATGTTCCAGCTTAGATGACACGGCGTCCAAGTGCTCCAGGTGTTCCTCCTTAGATTGAGTCCGTATAATGATGTCATCTATATGCACTCTAGCAAATGGACAGTGTTGAAGAACTTCCTCCCTTGGACTGGCATTCTTCAGACTAAATGACATACATAAGAATTCATGTGACCCTCCTCCAGGAAATCGCGTTGCGGTGAGCGGTGCACACTCTGTCTCCATAGGTAGTCGATAGCACGCTTTCTGTAGATCTAATGTAGTATCAACCTCATACCCAATTATACCCCCGAGCAAAGTACTCGGATTCCGCAGAGGATACGAATCACATTTTATTACAGAATTAAACGCCTACAAATTCATTTCCTCCTTAGCCGCTTAAATTCTTCGATAGAGATTTGCTGTTTATGCTGCGCTAAATGTTGAGTCCTCGGCGAACAGCGAAATGGCGCCACCAACTCGATTTGGCGTTCAATTTCTGTCTTCAACCCATGCCACTTAGTATTGAATTGTAGAAACACTGACATGTGCTTCTCGCTGATTTACACCAAGTCATCGGAGATGACGGATCTGGGTGGTCTCACTGACCTAACTACTGAGATCCCAGTCTCAGCATAAGTCACTATCTCCGTGCCTTGTTCAATGGTCCTGGTCTTGAAATATAGTGCGAGGCTGAGTGGATAAAAAATCCATCCCAATGATGTTGTCTTTAATATCAGCGACCAGAAAATTCCACTTAAATGAAGATTTCTGTCCCAATGTTACTGAAAATTCTCTAACGCCACTAACCACAATTGGGCTTCCGCTAGCAGTCAATAGTTGATAATCGAATTTGAGGCTATCAATGCTCAAATCGGCATCCGTGTCTATTAAGAATTTTAATCCACTGATTTCATTCGCTATGACTAACGTTTTGCTGTTATAGCCAGCAACCTCCTCACGAGCTCCTTCTCTCCGAAATCTAAGACTTACTAACTTCTACTACTAATCTTCTATCGAAGCTCTGGAACCTAACTTCCATCGAGGACCACACAACCGTGGAAAGTTGCAACCATCACCGTGACACTTTCTGAGCTCCGCATACCTACGCTGCGAAATGCAGCACTCGCAAGATACTTGAACCTCACGCGATTCGCCTCCCCGGTACTTGGGAATTGGCCTTTGACCATGAGAATGCGACCTACCTATATCCAAATTTTCGACCTTGTGATCAACCACACACAAATCTTGTCGTAAGCTACTAAATTCATTCTCAAAGGTCAAGAGTCTTTTTAAGATGAGTTGAATTTGCTGCTTACCGTGAGAGTCTATCTTTAACTCATACACCTTATGTTCCTGCTGTCGGTGCATTCTATCCAATTGTTAACATAGGCGCATTTAATGTGAGAACATTAGACCAACTTCGGACAACAAGAAGCTCTTGCACATATGCTGGATGAATTAGAAATCGACGTATATTGCGTATCTGAAACCAGAACTGGTTGTACCATCCCTATCTACGCGTTATTGGCTTCGAACATCTGGTTCCACGGAGTTTTCTCAAGCCGGTAAATAGGGCGTTGGTATTGTCTTTAGCACACGAGTTGAATTAATGCAAAAAACCGTAATCAATGTTGCCTTTTCAACGTATCTGCATATGCTCCATGCCGATTGCAGCACAGAAGAAAGCAAGGACGCTTTTTACTCCAAACTAAGCTCCTTACTAAGTAAAGAGCGGAATACTGGCTCCTAAGCACGAAACAAATTCGCATGAGATTATACTTTCCGTTCATGCTGCCTTCGGTCTATCCTTCTGGTGATATTTGAAATAACAATTGCTTTAACCGCGGTCGCGATGTTGATATAAACAGTTCAGATGTTGGGATACGCAACTTACCCATAGTGGTGCGGAACGACATTGATTGGCAGGCTTTCGGATGCTTTCGGTCGCGTTCCACAGAGCCGCGTGCCGAATCACCAGCATCAGAGCTGTCATCCGCTAAAAGACAGGCGTTTGGCCGTGCACTTCCTAGCAAAGTAACGTCGTTAACACCGGCACCGCCGTGCTGATCACCACTGCCGGTCGACGCGTCCGAATGCCTCGGCGTTGCCAACTCATCGTGATCAGCTGCACCCTCCGAAAGGGATCCGTAAACCGAACTCGACCGCGAGTGTAGGCGTTCGCCACGGCGTACCGCTTCAAGGAAGGCGTTGACATCCACACCGTTGGCTTCTAGGCGTGAGATCAACTGTTTCCGATAACGATGCAGCACCAACAGGCAGGTGTTATCAGTTTTCTTTAAACCAGCATACATACACACATACATACATACATAAATGCATAAATACATATATACATAATTAAATGCATAAATACATGCATACACACAGAAATGTATACATACATATATACATACATACATACAAGCATGCATGCATACATACATACATGCATACATACATATATTCATACATACAAGCACACATACATACAAACATACATAAATACATACATACATACATATATTCATACATACAAGCATACATACATACACATATACATACATACATACATACATACATCCAAACATACATACATACATACACACATCAATGCATATAAACATACACACATACACACATGCGTGCACGCACATATGCATACAGAAGCACATACATAAACACAAGAATTGATTATTTGAAAAAAGTTATTTTGTTAGATGGTCTACCATGTGAGCTTGACGGACACTATTTTTCAGAACTATCGGGTTTCTAGAACGCGTCATAAATTAATTCGCTAACCGACGCTGGTGTATTCCACCGAAGCAAATGCCTATTTGTTCAAAACGTGACCGCGGCAATTTTGGCGAATACTGTACAAGTTCACACTCAGAACGAAACCCGTCTAGTGGGTTAGAAGCCCTTAGCGATATTGTATCGATTCGAGCTCAGTGGCGATCTTGTTGCAGATGTCTAGTAAAATCATCTTCGTAACTTTCATTTCTTAGTAGGGCAAAGTTATCTGCGAGGTTTGGTTTGTTCATGACGTGACACAGTGAAATCCGCAAGGAAGCTGTGTTGATGATGTCGCCTTGACCGAATGCTAACTTGGCTATAATAGTGTTGTGGAGAGGTTTAGTTTGTCTCATTTCTGTGAGTTATCCTGATAAATTTACTCATATTAGGAAGGTATTCCTTCTCTTTCTGCCCTCTCTCTCTCTTTCTTTCTTTCTTCTCTCTCTCACTCGTAAATCTCACTAACAATTTGTCTAAATTCACTTTTATACTTTTTTCCACTCCTTATGGCTATATGGCAGAGAAACTTTAGTCATTTTTTACTTTTGTGTGGCTGGACATGATGATGATGATGATGATGTTGAGTGAGATAATTCCATTTGCAATACCGACCAAAAAGTATGTTATCAAATCTTTCTACCATAGATACAACATTAAATTTCTTATGCTAAATTTGATAAACACTCTGTGCACTCACCTTGATCATTTTGTCACAGAGAACAAGCAGTTCTTTGTAAAGTGGCAGATTTTTAGGCGACAGACGTAATTGAACCAATACTCGAGCGTAAATGCTAGCTTCCATGGCTTGAGGTGCCTTTAGAACCTCATTTGACAACTGAATCGCCAATTCGTCGTGGCATGGATTACCCTAAAAAGAACAATCAAAAAAATGAGCAAAACCCAGCAGCTATCAGTATAAAAAAAATTTATTCGACATAAGTTTATACTCGAAAAATCTTGGAGTGGTTACTTCAATGAAATTCAGGAAAGAATCAATCAAATACGTGGTACGTGGCATCCGCTGCGAAAATAAGAGATTGCATCAACACTAGTAGGATTCGAAGAATTTGCTGCCAGCCACAAAGTATATTCGGAGCAACCATTGCTTAATTCTGTTGATGCATCATAATCATCATCATCATGAACAGCCATACAAAAGCCAATTATAAGTAATGTTTCACTGTCTTATAACCTATATACATATATATATATATATATATATATATATATATATATATATATATATAATATCACTAATATTTTGTGTTTAAATTCTTATTTTTGCAGTTATTAATATATATTTATTTATATTACTTAGTTGCTATGAGTATATTTATCAACACCATTATGACCAAGAAAGTATTATGGCAAGGAAACATGAGAAATACAGCTTCCTAGCGGCTTTCACTGTATCATGTTATACACAAACCAAACCTCGCGACTAAATTCGTCCGTAGCCATAGAAATTCCGTCCTGACGAACGGCGAGCACAAGCTAGTTAGCCAGGGAATGTTAACATGAACCTTGTCGGTTCTAAAAGGGACACAACCATCATCCCGTTTCATGTGAAGGAATGAGATCAAGCGTGTCAGACGCGAAGGGCAAGTTTCGGCTGCTGAAGGAAACTAGCCACTGGCATACCTGGTTGGTATACTATCTAAGAGAAGGAATACTCCGACTACAAACCATCCTCACTAGGAATGGGTGACCTAGTATTCCATTACAGTCCACATATAACCTTTAACAATACGAATTACAATGATTACATACTGTATCGGCCGTCGCGCAGTTTAAAAAGGATCGCCTTTTCTGCTGAGCCCAGCAGGGTGGATAAGCGGAATCTGGGTTACTGCAGACAAATTTATCTTCGATTCTGACTCCTTTCTGCTTATGAGTTGGAAACAACGTCGAAACGAAGCAACCTCTTCGAGCTGTATGCTAACATCATACTTAGAAGCGCTCCAACTTCTGGCGCACAGCTCGTCAAGAATTATCAAAATCTCTTCAACCAGCAACGTGTTTTTAGCAGAGTGGTAAGCGATGAAATCTTGAGACGAACACCAAATCTCCGATCAGTGGAGAACCGGCAGATATTTCGAATAACATAGAAGACAACGCAGTCCTCATAAAAGATGACTACGCGTGGGAAATTTAAAATTTCGGCGGAGCACAGGTTGAGAGGGATTTGCACGAGTTTATTGCCGCAATTTGCGGATAGAAACCATTTTAAAATTGGTGGAGAATAACCTTGGTGGTGCCAATATACATAAAAACGTCGAACTAACATATTGGCCATTTAGCGTGGTATCGACTTTCTGTGCAGTATGAGAGGAGAGCCGCGTTATTGCTTCCATTATTCTAGAAGAGCGCGAACCCCAAGCTAAGCAAACCTATGCAGAGTTTCTCACATTTTTAGACATAACAGCCTTGTTGCAGCTGCATTTGTCCATTTATGAAAAGCGCTCTTGAATCGTTAAACACATGTCACCTTTAGTAGTTGTCCTCCTTTATGCTGTTTTAACTTGAAAGATGAACTTATATAGAGGCTAGCGTTGGCACAGTGTGTCAATTCGGTTTAACTGGTTAGAACCGTTTCGTCCGTAAGTTAAGCATCAGTAGACATTCATCAGAAGTCAAATTAACGGACCGACTAGTTATATTCGACCGCTCCGTTATGTATGATCTCCATCGAAACCTATTGTGAAACGCCGATTCTGCAGGTTGTGCCACTTACACATCTATAAATCCATCATTCGTTGCACGGACGGTGATAACAGTTACTCCAATCCTATCTGTGACATTAATATGAACACGAATTGCCTTTTCAACATTGTGCAATGCTTAGTTCATACCGACAAATTTACACATATAACTGGATTGGTGTTTATACCAAAACCGAAAACTTGAATTAAATAACTTGCACATACTGTTCACCTGGCTATTGAAGCAACTCTTGTGTATGTATGTATGCAAGTTTACGCCTATGTATGCATGTATGTATGTACCATTGTACGGACACGAGGCGACAGTGTAGATGTCTTCACCTAATCGAAAATACTTGAACACCGAAATTTATATATCGCCGTCATGCAATAGCTGTCTTTCTGGCACTCAATAGTGAATGTGACTTTGTGGACCGTAATGTTATATTCGATATGATGATGAATACATGCTATCTACATAAGCAATTTGGTCGCGTTAGGCTATAATGAATTAGCATACAATTTTACTACAAGCAGATAACCACTTTCCACATTTTTGTATAATTTTGTAATAAAAGCCGTTATAAACAATACTCTCCATACGTTCAGGATACAGGCGTAAAAGTTTTCCTCGATGGTAGATTGGTCGATGTCCACAATACAGACGTTATTGCTATGTGACAACCGAGACTGCCCAGACGACCTTTTTGCAGGTTTTTACGTGATAAAACTTTTCGATTTTCTTCTCAGGTGTTGTCAGAATTCACTTTGAGGAAAGGTTGCGCTAAGGTGCGAAACAGTCAAGACCGCAAGGACTATCGTGCGGATGTCACGTTGTCCTATGGTTTTAATAGCTAAATGTGTGTGCTGAATGGAGGTGTAAGAGGTCTTGACTTTGTGTGTTGCATAGGCCTACCTGTCCATTTAGTAATTCTTTCTCCTTTATAACTTTTAAAAAAATGATAATACGGCAGGGGAAACACTAATAATTTCAACAGGTATGCTCTTGTTTACGATGATGGCGGAATATTTCCGATACAAAAGTTGAACTATATTAGTCAATAACGGCGAGATCGTAGTCGCACAGAGAGATTATCTAGGCGAAGCATGCACCACCACCACCATCATCATCATCATCATCATCATCACACACAGCCATGCAAAGGCCAAAAGTGACTAATGTTTCACTGCCAAGTAACCATAAGTCATTCATAGTTATATGTGAACTGTAAAAGAACACTAGACCGTTTATTCCTGATGACGGATGGTATTCGGAGTATTCCTTCTCTTAGATGGTATGCCAACCAAGGCTGATGAGCACAAACAGCCCAGGTCCAGTGGCCAAAGTTTCCTTAAGCAGCCGAAACTTGCCCTTCGCGTCTGGCACGCTACACATACATCAATAAAAGTTACTGCGCAGTTAGACCAGTTCGAGGCTTCACATGAAACGTGTTGTTGGCTGTGTCCCGTTTTAGACCCGGCAAGGTTCATGTTACCATTCCCGGACTGACTAGCTTCTACCCTCTGGTCATCAGGCCGTAATTTCTATGGCTACGGCCCATACGGGCATGTTCCGCCCAGTACTCATTTAAAAATGTCCGTCTGCATACGCTGAGTAAAGAAGCGATGCTGGCATAAGATGACATACTTCAGCAGAAATCCATCGAATGCCTAAGTTCAGTAAAAGTAAAATAGCAACCATAAACTAACCTGTGGAATCTGCTGTGTGTTGGCCTGTCCGGAAGAGGTTACACTAACAGATGGATCTAATTTCTTCACCAAATGACTTGCATCTGTCAAACGCGTCAGAAGAGTGCCCACCTCAACAGCCTCCACCTTTGACAGCGGACTGGAAGCTGGTGCTCTTATCAGTGTGCAAAGACACGGTAGCATCGCGGCAGCCAAAGCTGACTGGTGCTCTTGAGAAGCACACGAGTAGTCGGTGAAGAATACGGCCAGGCCGTTGCGAATTCTGGCCAGCTCAACAGAGACCGGGTTGAACCAGAGCAACAGGAGACGCGCCAGCAAATGACTGGAAGCTATTCGTTCATATACAAGCAATTTGGCAAAGCCAAGTGCTGCTGTCTGGCGTAGATTGTCATCCTTGTAAGTTGAGAATGGCAGTTTTTCAAATTCAGGCGCACATTTGCATACATATTCGATTTGTGCATGTAAATAGAGAGAGAGAGAGTGAGTCAATGAATGGAATGCAGTAAACGTAATACCTAGATAAGTCAACAGTAAATGGTTAATCCCACTATAAAGCACGACAGGAACTTTCCGAATCAGGTGAACAAAATTTTCATCAACCCTGTCGGTTGTCTCGTTCACGATTCCTCACCCAAATATATAGTGGTTAAAGGGCGTAATACCGGCTCCTACTGATGAGTCGCCAGTAAGCACGAAACGAATGTGCACACGAGATTATAAGTTCCGTTCATGCTGCCTTTCGTTTATCCTTCTGGTCACAACTGAATTAATTTGAATATGACCAGAAGGATAAACCAAAGGCAGCATGAACGGAAAGTATAATCTCATGCACATTCGTTTCGTGTTTACTGGCGACTCATCAGTAGGAGCCGGTATTACGCCCTTTAACCACTATATATTTGGTTCGCAACACCTAATACATACTTGCATATATATTAGCTCTTCGCAACAAACAGTATTTAACTGTAATATATTGAATTCAATGATGTCATGCTTACCGCGAAATGTGATAACTGATATCGATCAAGGCCAGAGTGTATGGATTTACTGGAGTAACAGGTGTTCAGAAATAGTTGTAATTCTCAATTTCGGTGAACTATAGCATACATTGATATCCATCATTTTGGTACCATGTACCTTTTTGGTACTACAATGTTGGTATCAGTTACTAACACAATAGCCATAGTGTTAGTGTCCTTAACAGACACGGTATATATATTATATAGAGTGAGTTAGCGTTGGAGTCGCATTGTCGTAGACTTTATATGATGTTAGCTTCACTATTGCAGGTTTACACATTCGTCTAGGAGATTGTACCCTCCAATTGTCCCACATTCCTCGCTCAAATATATAGTGGTTAAAGGGTGTAATATCGGCTCCCACTGATGAGTCGCCAGTAAGCACGAAACGAATGTGTATGAGATTATAATTTCCGTTCGTGGTGTCTTTGGTTTATCCTTCTGGTCATATTCAAATTAGTTCACTTGTGACCAGAAGGATAAACCAGTCAGCATGAACGAAAAATATAATCTCGTGTGCACATTGGTTTCGTACTTACTTGTGACTCATCAGTAGGAGCCAGTATTACGCAAGTTACTCCCTATATATTTGAATAAGACAATTAGAAAGTCCAATCTCATACACGAATATGTATGACGTGAAGTAGTGGAGCTAAATACCTATAAAGTCTTCTACAATGCGAATTCAAAGTTAACTCACTGAATATAGCATATGTACCGAGCCAGCAAAGGGTACCAACACAATGGTTACACTGTATCAACCACATGGTTTTTGATTCAGTACCTAATACCACCAATGAGGTTTCCGAATAAGAACGTGATACCAAAATTATTGTTGCCAAGACAGTTCATAGTATCAATACAGTGTATTTTATGGTACTCTATATTTTACCAAAATTGAGAATTACAACTAATTCTGAACAGCTGTTAGTCCAGAATAGAGTATGGGCTTCTCCGAATGGTTCTGTTACACACACACATGACACATACCTATCTAGTGAAACATCAGAAATGGTTATGAAAAATACCAAGAAATATACACGTAGCTAATTATTTATAGTCTAAAATTCGTCGAATAAGCTGACCTATGAAACGGCCTCCAAAACGCAAAGCCGAAATATCTGGAGGGCAACACTGGTTTGGAATACAGCAGCATTTATCGCCAACGAAGATCAAGTGATTGTAATGGTAAATAGAGAAAGTATGCCATCTAAACAGGCTTTTGTAGTTGAGTTATGCATCATCACTAACAAATAAGAAGGCCGGCCTCACCTTCTATGCCAGGTAATTTGCTGACGAAGACAACTTATTGATTACAGCCGTTGTTCTGCAATCTGTTGGAGTATCAAAGACAATCATTAGTAATGCAAAAACCAGAGAAACGCCACTGTAGTAGTTCATTTCGTTATCACTGCATCAGTGGATCATGAGTCACTATTCCGGCCTCAGAGTGAACTCGCATGATGCATAAAATATTAAGCTAGATCTTCATGAGCGTAATTTCGGGTAATTATCACATGCTGTTTTCATGTCGGCTATTTTGAATAGAAACAATTTAATGTCCTCGGCTGTATGAATGATGCTTGCCAGTTAATTACCTGGCGACTGGCGGTAGCTTCGCTGTGTTGTTCGGCAACTGGTTAAATACAATGGGATTGGTGTTTAGTTCAAGCTCGCCAACTTGATTTAAAGAATTGTTACCACCACCCACGTAATAATTGATTGTTTAATTAGCTGGAAAAGCAAACAGCGTGAACTGAAACACAGTTTAGCGAAATCATTTGCAATAAATTTTAGCTTTACAGGCAGTTGGCCTCGTCCTTGCTGGAGATGTGGCATCTAAGGGCGATGCAGATTTGGATCTGACGCTTTGCTGCGGGTAGCAAGTGTTGAGAGTGATCTCAGAATCCCTTCATGTGTTTTCTTGCACATACAAACCTATGCAGTCAGTAACTTCAATATGTCTGTGCACAAAAAAGATCTGTAGAATGTATGGCACCTCTGCAATGCGGTGTCATAGCTAATTTCCTGGTATTGTTAACGAACTTATGACGTCTGAAGCATCCTCTGACAACCAATGTTCAGCTGCCGGACTGCACTTGACAGGAGCGCTCTCACTCACAGTAAGCGCAACGCAGTATTCTGAAGCCTTTTTGAAACATTTTTTTGACGGATGGTGCTCGTTAGTCTAGGACGCAAGGCCGTTACAAGAAAAACTGAAAGTAAATCAATTGGCAGGTGGCAAAGTCATAAAAATCCGCGCACGAGTTCCAAAGTGGCAGGCGACTGGCCACTGGCGACCACGCAACCTTCGTGCTGGAGTGGAACGCGCGCAGAAATACACACGACGGACCTACGGCGGCCACGGTTAGTCCACGTACAACTGATTGACTGCACATGCCTGTCGCCACGAGGCCAGAATTTCTTTGAGCATTCCTCACTGCATCTGGCTCGAGACTAGATCGTGACACTTCACGCATAGCCGCGAGGATGGTGTCACCGATCTGCTATATCTCGGGTTGCAACTAAGGCCTTGCTGAACTGGATATAAGCTTCAGTTGTGCATACGCTTGGTTCCATGTCTCTATGCGCCAATTCTACACCATTTTGCTAATATCGGATTTCGTCTATAGCCTTCAGCGCATTACGCACATACTGACTACCGGGCATTGTAACACCAGCGAAATTTAAGACAGTCCGAGACACGGTCGCGTAAGAAGACCATGCTGAGACAGTTACAGATGTGGCAGCGGAATCCGGCCCCCGCCCTTAAACGTAATTAGGTCGAGATGAAATCAATTTTGGCTGCAACAAAGGCGGGACCTTGTCACAAGGCATGAGCTGAAAAGAGCGTTGAGGCATATCAACCTTAGCGAAGTTCGCGCTCAGATTAGGCATAAAACGAGTGTCCCTACTGCCAAAGAAGACAGCTCTACAAGAACTTTAGGAATCCTAAAAAAACCTCAATTTTAAATTGGCGCGAGTGCCGACGAAACGACCGCCGGACTGTGTGCAAAAGCCGAACATGGAAAATTCATATAATTATGCAACGCGGCCATGCTTAGGGACAGTTTTATTCTTGCATATGCAGAACACTATTTTCCGTTTAACAGTCATGTTTGTTAATGGTTTTATTGTTAGATTATGAGGTCCTTATTTTGACAAACAGTCATTTTTGTTTGTTTTAATTCTCCACCCTATTTAAACGCTAACTACAGTGACCTTGCGCAGGTTGATTGAGGTCGTCATAAGAAATGTGTGAATAACACTCATTGTGAAAATCCGTTTTTGATTACATACGAGTTAAAAAGTTCTCAAGTGTGAATAGCTAAACATTTTCTTCAATGTATAGTTTATTTCGACACCAATATCTATTTCTACTGCGTTCTATCAAGCAGCTGACAGGCTACGTTAGTTGGCGCCTACTTTTATGTAACAGAGACTGGTAGTAGCATGTGAGACCGCAAAACAGTTAGAATCGATGGTCTCCGTTAATGGAAACAAAGTTACACAGCAACAATTTGATAGCAGAATATCAACTACAAGAAAAGAAACAGAAAGTTGGGGTAAAACTTACAGAGCTGTCGAGAGCCAGAAGTAGTGGCTTGAGAAGACGCAGAGCTAACTTTGACTCATGAATATTTTTCGCTACCGCGGCCGCAGACGTCTGCCGAGACAGAATGGTGATATCAAAATCGTAAAATTCGCTCTCCTCGTCATCGTAGTCCATTTCGCTGGCATCCAGCAGCGCGGAGACACAAGCTATAACGTGCAAAATCAACGCATTACAGATTGATAAAATCGCCCCTTCAACGCATTACCGATTACATAAAATGCATATAATTTTACGATAGAAGAGGCATGTTGATTTGTCGACATTCAGGGAAACGTCGTATAAACGCAATTTTAATAACAAACGGGCATATATAAAAACGAAAATTTGTTGCGCGGATGGTCATATCAACGAATATAATCAAAAGGTTGCCATCTTGATGTAAACACCTGACCCATAAATTAATTACATTGTGTCAATATAAACGTAGAATTGTACAGTGTAGAAAAGGCAATTTATCCAGTAGACCGATTTCATCCTAATTAGGAACTCATCACGTACTGTCCAGAATTTTACTCGTGCAGGGTTCGAACTTGGTCACGTCTGCTTCTGAATCTGGTACTCTAACCACTTAGCCACCCTCCCGCACACTATATACAATTTTCCGTTCTATAATAACTTAAGTTTGTTCGTTAATCTATCCTATATGTGGATTTTATAAGGAAAATTCTGACCAGTACGTAATGAGCTCCCAATAAGAACGAATCCGGTCTACTCGTTGAATTGCCTTTTCTACAGTATGCAATTCTTAGTCTATACTAACATAATTAATGGGTCAGGTGTTTATATCAAAATCGCAACCTTGATTATAATAATAGATACGTTTATGTTGGTCTAGGCCGCTCGAACGGACGGTTCCGGAGAAATTTATGCCAATTAAGTGAAGCTAGACTCGAAGTTGTTTATTATTATACTGATAAATGTATGCATATAATGGGTCGGGTTTTTATATCAATATACCAACCAAGTAGTTGATGTCACCGCCTTCGCAACTAATGTTCGTTACATTATATAGATGTTCTTTGCAATACCACTTCCCCATTTAGCGTGGTGTCTGTTCAGTAATGACAGATTGGGTATGGTTAAATGGAACTTTAGGTCTAAACGAATGCCATATGAGGTCCACCTAAAGCATAGGCTAACCATGGCACAATAGTAAGTCTAAAGCTGCGAATTGTGTATAAAGTGCGGTAAGGTGGCTCAGTGGTTAGAGTACCAGATTCCGAAGTAGACTATACAATGTTTAGTTTATGGCAAACTTGATTAAAGAAACGGGCATATCACAATAAAATATATACACACATATACATATATATGCGGATATATATATATATATATATATATATATATATGTGGACATACATACATCATTATCACACTATCACGCACTGCAATACACGACATTTGTAACTAAGGCTTCACCGTCATACAACCATCAGAAAAAAAAACAAAAAAACAAGAATTTTTACAAGGTCATAATAATGGGGAAAAAATTTAGGTGTACATATTATTGAACAGAGTTGCATGACGGAAAGGATCTAGCCACTAGGCAACAGATGGAAGTGTGGCGAACTAAACATCTATTTAACATGTCAGACCTAAAGCAAGTCAACATCGACAATACATACACCCATACATACATCCATACACATACACACACATATACATACATACATACATACATACATACATACATACATACTTACTTACTTTACTTTACTGCGGTTGACTCCTTTTGGAGGATAAGCCGGCTCCAATGACATTTCATGGAGTTTCTTGGGAATTTGGTACAAGTGGTGTCCCCTCACCACTCGGCTTTTTGATCGAGGACGCACCTCTAGCCTTTGCACATCCAAGCGCAGTCTGCAAGGGCAGCAGTAAGTTGCATGGTTGCCGGTGGCTGTTGAGAGCTCATTCGCCATTCGGAAGTACGGGGTACTGTCCAGGAGTCCATGTAATCCTGTGGCTGTTGAACCCTTTTGTGGCGGGGAACACACGCCGAGTCATGGTGCCGTCGTCGGGCTCATGTGGTATTCTATAGGAGATCCGATTGCCGGTCGGAAATCCACCACGCCCCGGTGACACCACCGTCATAGCCCCGTTAGCCCATGTACGAACGGCCATCGAGACATGGTTGACACCGTCGTATCACGTTGAGGAGGGGATGGACTTTACGTGTACATACATACATACACGCATACATAAATACATACATACATGCATAAATACATACATACATACATGCATACATACATGCATACACACACACATACATACATGCATACACACATACATACATACATACACGCATACATACATACATACATACATACATGCATAAATACATACATACATACATACATACATACATACATACATACATACATACATACATACATACATACATACATACATACATACATACATACATACATACATACATACATACATACATACATACATATATACATACATACATACATACATACATACATACATACATACATACATACATACCTACATATATACATACATATATACAAAACTACATTAATTCTTACATAAAACAGACATACATGTAAACATCATCATCATGATTTCCAGCCACACAAAGGTCAAGTGACTAATGTTTCACTGCCATATAACCATAAGGAGTGAAAAAAAGTATATAAGTGAATTTAGATAAATTATTATTGAGATTTACGAGAGAGGGAGAGGGGTAGAGAGAGAAGGAAAACCTTGCTACTATGAGTAAATTTATCAGGATAACTCACGGAAATGAGGCAAACTAAACCTCTCCACAACACCATTATGGCCAAGTTAGCATTCGGGCAAGGCAACATCAGCAACACAGCTTCCTTGCGGATTTCACCGTATCACGTCATAAACACATGTAAACATACATACACACAAACTTACATACGTACATACATATATGCATATATATAAGCATGGATGCATGAATGCATGCATATATAAATATATAAATTTACACACAGCTACATACGCTAATGAGCACATATACATACACTCATAGATGCATACATACAGACATACATGCATGCACAAACGCAAATGCACACAAAGACACATGCATACGTTTTGGAGCAAAGATCGACTTCTATCGAGAGGCAGATCTCAATACAACCTGTCTAAAGGACAGAACTAGCAAGACTCCCAGGATGGACCCTTTTGTTGACATATTCCAGCAGATGGTAGTCTACTCCGGTTTATGTGTTTGTTAGTTATGGTACAGTTGTGTGAAATTTCCGGCTTGACGATCGACAGGGAGTCATCTAGACAGAGTCATTATAGGGATCCCATCCAATTGAGATTCCAGTTTATTCCCCCACAACATGTATTCATTTACGGAGTAAAATAAAATACTAACAACTAAGTAATAGGACGAAATTTTAGCCATCATATGCAAACCGGATTACCTTAAAGGCCGTAGTTGGTTCTCGATCGGTCTTCTGCCAATACGGCTGTAATGGTGTTCAACATTGAGGCAGATGGAACGGTGCAAATTGTATTAATGGGAAACTACTAATGCGTAAACTAGAATAGCATATACATAAAATTAAAAAAGTTCCATTCATGCATGTGAGCAGAAAACCGAACTTACCAGAATTGCCAGAAACAAGGTCTCCTACGTTTAATGGAAATCGCTGATCCAAAAACGGCTTTATTCCAAACAGAAGGTAACTGTCAAAAATCACTTGAAGAGCGGTGTCAGCAATGCTCTCGTGATCCACTTTGAAGGCCTGAAAAAATAGAAAGGAATAGGTTTCTATCAAATTCACGTAAAGCATCTAGTAAAAACTATTAATAACGTCCGTAACTTGGCTGAAGTTTCCTAGGCGAAAACCGACGGGCCGATAAAAATTTACCCTTAGAGTAGTCATGCATCCTAGCTCTAAACAATTAACTCTCATTTAAAAAGACTGATACTCAACTCTGTTCTGTCAATTAATTGAATAAATTAAACAATAATTTGTTGCACAGGTGTTGGTAACAATTCTTTAAATCGAGTTTGCGCGCCTAAAGTAGACACCAATCCCATTATATGCAACCAGTTGTCGATCAACACAGCAAAACAACCGCCATTCGCACGCATTGACGCGTTTCGACCTCCTATGATCATCATCAAAAAACGACGGCAAACTGACTAGCGAGGATCAATCCGCATTGAATATATATGGAAATCAAATTTAGATATGCGACTCTCACCTCTAGCAGTCTTGCATACATTGAGCTTGACTGGTAATGTCGGCTGCACAATTTCTATGCAGCCACGAACATTAGCTGTTTGTAGCTTTCGCCACAAATATGTAATGCAAGTAACCAAGCATTGATTGTGCGGGTTTTGGTAAAAATTCCTTACCTCAAGTTTTCTAGCTTAAAGTGGACACCAATGGCATTGCTTTTAACCAGTTGTCGAAAAACATAGCAAAACTGCAGACGAAAAGATAAAGTCACTTGCGATATTAATTATAAAGTAAATTTAGAACATTTCCTAACAGGAAGAATTCTCAAATGAGTGAAAAAATTATTTCTACATTTGAATTTTACAAAGACCTTAAATATGTATGAGGCTCGTTTTCACCCCATCTTATCAACTGCCATAATGAAGTAAAAACTAAGAATTCATTTTAGAAAAAAAGATGATTCATGTGGAAAGTAAACTATAATAAAATTCGTCAAATATAAATCAATAAAGCTCAACAAGGCTGAACGTTTAAACGGTGTGGTAGTAAGCCCGGAAATCCCCAAGTTAACGCCTGGGCACGAACAATTTATTCTGTTTACAACGTCTCTTTAATGGAAACATACTCTCTCGTGAAGAACGTCGAGTGGAAAATTCCCCATCGAACTGTCAGGAACGACGAAGACGCAAGTTATGATTTCTTAAATCGATTCACTAGTAAGCCCAGGTGAAAAATATTACTAATAATAATAATAATGACTCTACAGACAAGCTGACAATAAGGTATATTTTGTGGAATAGTAGACTATGCAACATTGATTCCACATTTCCAACACAAAATAGTACGTGTTCCCCAATTTAAAGACCACACCTGTCGCTGTTCGCGCAAGGCAACAGGCGCTACACACGCGTCCTTACTTTACTTTACTTTACTGCGGCTGACTCCTTTTGGAGGATAAGCCGGCTCCATATTTCATGAAGTTTCTTGGGAATTTGGTACAAGTGGTGTCCCCTCACCACTCGGCTTTTTGATCGAGGACGCACCTCTAGCCTTTGCACATCCAAGCGCAGTCTGCAAGGCAGCAGTAAGTTGCATGGTTGCCGGTGGCTGTTGAGAGCTCATTCGCCATTCGGAAGTACGGGGTACCGTCCAGGAGTCCATGTAATCCTGTGGCTGTTGAACCCTTTTGTGGCGGGGAACATACGCCGAGTCATGGTGCCGTCGTCGGGCTCATGTGGTATTTTATAGGAGATCCGATTGCCGGTCGGAAATCCACCACGCCCTGGTGACACCACCGCCATAGCCCCGTTAGCCCATGTACGATCGGCCATCGAGACATAGTTGACACCGTCGTACCACGTTGAGGAGGGGATGGTATCCCCTCCTCACACGCGACCACATGAACATCTATAAAATCCAACTCAACAAACGTAGAGGCACCTTTTTTGTGCACCTCATTTGACAATTTATACGGTTAACAACTTTTATTTAAATGAACCTTGGTTGCACGGGCGGTCATCACTAATACTTATAATCGAGGTTGCGAACTTGATATAAACACCTGACCAATTAATTACATACATTTGTCAATATAAACTAAGAGTTGTATAGTGTAGAAAAGGCAATTCATCCAGTAGACTGATCTCATCCTTATTGGGAACTCATCACGTACTGGACTGAATTTTCCGTGGCCAGGGCTCGAACATGGGCACGTCTGTATCGGAATCTGGTACTCTAACCACTGAGCCATCCTGCCGCACACTATGCAAATTTCATTGTTAAGTGTATAACTGAAAATTGTGTGTAGTGTGCGGTAGGGTGGCTCAGTGGTTAGAGCACCAGATTCCGAAGCAGACGTGACCAGCATTTGTGGTTCTTGTTTGTCATGTATTATGTGTAAATGTTGTTTTACCTTGCGCAGTGTTATTCTATTAATGTAACTTTAGTAGATTACACATATGTGTATATAGGTTGTTGTGTGTGTGTGTGGGAGGGGATGATGTTGATAAGTTTGTGTATACATGTGAATATTAGAGATTAGGTGTGCAGTCCGGATATTAGGGCAGACAAAAAAAATACTTTAGGAATTAAAATAAATATAAATACATCGGTCTTTAACGGGGATACTACACTAGCCAGCAGTTGTTTTTCCTCACGAGTATGGCGTCAACTCTGAAGATGGGACTGGAAATGAAGTCCAGAAAATTCGGGAAAAAGTCTAAAAATATGGTTCCAACGTCATTCGCAGACAGGTAGCTGACGGAGCGCTTCAAAATTAAGGGACAAGTGAGAAACCATCAATTAATGCGAAAAACCAGCTGTACAACTGGAGATGTAAAGGAGTCGAGATTTACCCGATCTGCGAGTGTTATCAATTTTCCAGTACAAGCAAAATGCGGAAAGAAGCAAGCATGTGTGTTTAATCCAACGTTATCCCCCCCTTGCTTTCAAAAAGGTAACTATAAAGCACCAGATCTTGCAGTTATTGAGTGTTCGCGAAGATTGTGTTGTACATGCCTCTTTTATTTGTATTTTCCAAGCCGTGTACGGATAAACGACCACTGGTTGCGTGGACGATGATAACAAATCCTCCAGTTAAGTTTGCGCGATTGATGTAAACACCAATCCTATTGTGTTTAACCAGTCCTGGAAAAGCATAGCAAAACTACCGTCAGTCACGCATAATGGCGCGTTTGGACCTGATATGATCAAGCGCAGCGCACGAAGGCAAACTGAGTAGCGAGGATCACACCGCATTGCATACACATTGAAAACAAAATTAGATATACGGCTCTCAACCCTAGTAGTCTTGCATACATTGAACTCGACTTGAAATGTCGGCTGCACAATTTCTGTGCAGTCACGAACATTAACTGTCTGTAGCTCTAACCACACACACACACACACACACACATATATATATATATATATATATATATATATATATATTTCTGTGCAGTCACGAACATTAACTGTCTGTAGCTCTAACCACACACACACACACACACCCATATATATATATATATATATATATATATATATATATATATATATATATATATATATATATATATATATGACAACGCCATTAAGCAATAATTGATTTCGCAGGTGGTGGTAAGAATAATTTGAATCAATCTTTGTCGGCGGCACAGTTTTTCCCAATTCCCGAAATCGAATGCTACGCAGCTTTCGCTACATTCATACAAGTCCCAAAACTACGCGGCTGGGGATAGCAATTCTTAACAGCAGGTTAGTGAGCTCGGTATAAACACCAAGCCTGTGGTGCATCGATCCAGTCGCACAGCATAGCAAAATCGACCGTCAGTCACACGGGCAAATTACACGCAGCAGAATGGACACATCTGTTGCCGCTGCGTAGTCGACTACGCTGACGCGGGTGAGACATGGTTCTGTGCCCATCAATAGGCTTACCAGCTTACCGAGTAAAACAGTGTGATGTACTGAATCGCCAACGGTAGATCCATGGTGCAGCATAGTCCTAACGCCTGGATTGCCTGATTTCGCAGAATCGGATCACCGTGTTGAATGCACGGCAATATCTGCACAGAATTCAGAAATTAAAAAAAAACAAAAATACCAGAAATGCGTGATAAGTGGAAAGACATTTTTTAGCAATACAAAATAAAACAGATAACGGCGTGCACAATTGTGCCACGTAATATCAACAAAAGAGAACGGAACGACAATATGTTCACCACAAACGTTGTTTCATCATCATCATCATCATCATCATTTTTATCACCATCATCATCCTCACCATCACCATCACAACCACTATCATCATCATCACCATTATTATCATCATCATCTTCATCATTACCATTAGCATCATCACCATCACCACCACTATCATCATCATCATTCTCATCATCATCATCATCCTCAGCATCATCATCATCATCACCATCATTATCATCATCATCACCATCACCACCACTATCATCATCATCACCATCATCGTCATCATTACCATTAGCATCATCACCATCACCACCACTATCATCATCATCATCCTCATCATCACAATCACCACCACTATCATCATCATCACCATCATTATCATCATCCTCATCATAACCATCACCATCACCATCATCACCACTATCATCATCATCACCTTGTTATTACGCTAGAAATATTCATACTAGACAGGTCTTAATCCCCTGTCTAGACTCTACAGTACAAAAGACAATTCCTAGATGGAAAGAAGTGAAATAAAACATTTAAGCGTAAAGAAAAACAAACCAGACTGCGCAACAGCGATCGCAGCGAAGACGGCAAGCGCCACAAACAGCGGGCCTGCTGCACAAGACAGGCTGCCATCTTGTTCGCCTTCAGTAAGACGTTCACAGAGCAACGCTCCAGCATACGCCTATTGGCTTCCACTTCGGCAACTTCTGCGTCCGTCTCCTCGATGTCCACATCGTCCTCGTCTACTTCGACAGGCCTGCTGGCATCAGCTTCTTTTCCACTGTTTCCGCCATCAACTGTTGACTTGTCTGATGGATTTACATCATCACTCGCCAAATCTGCATCCTTTGATTTTTCGCCTTCCTGGCAGTTAGGGTCCACATTCGCCGAAGGCACTACGGTTTCTTTTCTATAGTACACACATAAAATACCGCAAAGAACACAAAATTGAAGCCCGTTATCCATGTGTAAATTTTTGTTTAGCCATTTTTATGCGTTGTTAATTTAAATTTAAAAACTGTGCAGCCGACATTTCCAGTCACGAGCAACGAATTCGAGACTGATGTATTGCGATGTTATCCTCGCTAGTCAGTTTGCCCGTGTTGTTCTTTGCCTTGTCAATAGGATTTAAGACATAACGCACCACAATTATGGCCTAACTTATCGTTGAAGAATTGAAAGGAAAATGAATGAATGTATACCCGTGGTAAATTAGCATCGTAACTGTGCAGTCAGAAAAATTCTTTCAAAATATAGCGCATTCGAGTCACAGGTATTTACACATGCATAAAGTAAGCATACCGATGACAAGTTTTCATGACTAAAGGTATCTATGGTCAATTGAATAGCCATCCACAGCATGCTCGGATAAGATCAGGGTCTCAGTTTGTGGTTCAATAAGGAATATGTGGCCAGCAAGCATGCTACTAACTTAACATACATTAACTGCGCAAGTTCTAACAAGTTTGTGAACCATGCGTGTTACCGTCTTCCGTAGCCATAGAAATCCTGGCCTGACGACCGGCGGGACACAGCCTCGAATTTGGTCTAACTGAGCAGTAACTTTTTTGTTAAATGTGTAGTGACAACCTCACAACCATATACTTATAATCATCATGTTCATACTACTCGTCATTAACACCATTGACAACATTCTAATCCCCATCTTCATCATCAATATCCTCATCTCCGTATCAACTGTCGTTGTCCTAATCCACATCGTTCTATTCATGATACTCATCTAGCATCAACTTCGCCAATCTATCCATCACACTCCTTCTCATCCTCAGCATCATTACGATCATCCTCAACCTCATCTTCATCATCACTCTCGTTTCTATCACCGTCATCATAGTTTTCTTTATTAACATCATTGCTATCATCCTAATCCGCATCTTCATCCTAGTTACCAACATTCAAATCCACATTTCCATCATCAGCGTCCGCAGTCTGGTGTTCATACGCATTGTCAGCATTGTTGGGGATCAATCCTCGTTGGCCAATTTGCCGTCGTAATTGGCGGATGATCATGATAGATCGAAACGTGACCGCACGTGCGATTGGCTTAGTTAATTGAGACTGGTGTTCGTGAATCTAATTTAAATAGGATTGGAACTATGCATCATCCACGTTGAACGCCGAAACCAATAGTGAAAATTTACTATTAAGAATGCTGGCCAGTGAGCTAGTGAAGGAGGCCACAGGAAATCGACATAATTCAGCCACTACGTCCTCATTCGACGTAGCTCACGATACTATCCAGCGCGTCAAGCAATTGAAATTGATTGGCAAGTTTGGACAGGCACCGACGGTTAGCCGTTTTCAGCGAAGGCGCGACCACAGAGTGCGACAAAGTGAGCCAAATTGGTTCATGTATCCTAACACTGGTCGAAACTCTGTCGAAGTTGGAGCACATCGCTTCACTCACTCCCCACAACTCCTTCCCAGCGTAACAGCAATGACCTTCTTTAACGCAGCTAAGGATAAATTGATTTCACGACAAATGGTCGATCTCGCGTCCTAGTCAGCTCACGAGAAACTTGTCTGACATAATTTAAATTTGTTTTTTACTCAACATTAAAAAGTAGATATGGTTATTATTTACTAGGGCAGCACATTTAGTTTTTCAACCACACTTTAGCATAAATAGATTAAATTTTAAAAAGGCTTACGCGGGATTCGAACTTGTAGTCATGGCTGGACCTGGAGATTTTAATTCCTGCATCAACTGTTGACGCTCTTCGTCTATCTTGTTGCTTTCGTCACGAATACGCGCGGCCCCCTCGAAGTCCTTATTCGACACACACTGGTACATGGCCTCGTTCAGCTCGCTCAACTTCACACTCAACGAGGCAATCTGGAGCAGACCAAAGAAAAGGAAAATATAGCATTTAAACCGGTGAATGGTGCACACGATACATCAGGCATAGGCGCTTGTTTTTTCTTATGTCTACGAGTGAAATGGATTCGGCGACACGAATTACACGGACCGCCATACTCAAATCACCTGCATAGTGGCATGCCTGCGGCGAGTCTCCTGGGGCAAAAGCGTATCAAAGCTAATGAAATGTCCACGTAAGGGCTGAAATCAGAATTTTGGTTTCCTTCTCTCAGCGACCAACTGTATTTCTTGATAACATCAGGGTTTGTTAAAACGTATGCAAAAGAGGTGGTAGCCTTCAGCGAAGACCATACACCTTATGGTATTACCGGCGGCGTGCCAAGCAGCATCTGGAGTCGATAGTCAGTTTGCCGTCGTACTCTGATGATGACCAAGGAAGGTCGAAACCGCGTCAGTGCGTTGCGGCTGGCGGTAGTTTTGTTATGTTTTTCGACGACTGGTTAAATACAATGGGATTGGTGGTTACTTCAAGCTCGCAAACTTGATTTAAAGAACTAACGAGAACGTCAGAAATCTCAAGCTTATTCTTCTACAAGTACAAAACTATTCAAAAGGTCGCGGTTGCTAATAGTCAAAGAGGAGACGGCATTCGAAGTGGTAATACGTCGGCTTGTCTCATCCAAACCGATAGTGCCAAACCACACGATCAAGCGACATGAATCACGCGGATAACCACATTCAAATCTTCTAATTTTGGTATGCGTGTAACGACTGGCGAGAGGCAAAATGGTACCAGTGCTAGTGAAAAAGTTTAATTACAGGATCTGGTTAGAATTTTGTTTTCTTTATCCACAGTCAAATCCTGCACTGAGCGGCCAGCCGTCTTTCGTGCAAACATCCGGATTTTGCAAACTGATACGAAGCAGGAAGTCATCAGTTGACGGAGATATTTCGACACCCTTCGTCGGCCCATAAATCATCACGCCTTCGGAACAAACCAATAAATCAAATATGGCACGATCATTAGACGTTTCGCAAGATGGGCGCGCATCGCTTATCTGCGTATACCAGTAATTACTGAGTACAATCACCTAAACGAAATTACAATGGCGCAATTTTATGTTTGCCTCTACATGTGTTCGACAATTTGTTTTATGCTTACCATGTAGAATGACGTAACTGAGGACGTCCTCATTTGTTAGACCGGAGAGCCACAAAAGTCGAACACACCCGAAATAGCATCATACCAGGTGAAGTCATAAAAAAAGTAAAAACAGACAAACAAAGCAACTGCGAAATTTCACTGAAACCACTCGATCTACACTTATGTCGGGCTAATTTCGTAACTGCACGGTCATTTCAGTAGATAAACGCATGTCGACTATTAGCATGTGTGAATGTATACCTGGCGATTATTCAGTAAAATCTAGTCAAATTCTAGTATACAACTAACTAAGTGAAAATAGAGTGGCTCAAGGTTAATTTTGCCGCTATATACGCGTCTAGATAATTGGCTTATTCTCATCATGTGAAATGTTACAATTACGGCTGACATCAGTGATTAAGTAGGACAGTAAATTTAAACAAATTCCCCATTAATACATGCCAAGTTAGGTGGCATAAGTAAATAAAACCTAATAAAGTGTGAAATTTCATCTAAACTGTTGCTTGTATAATAATGACCTAGTAATCCCATAATTAGCATTGTTATTTTATTAGATAAGCGCACATAGAGTATGCGTATGTGTGTATATATAAACGGTAAAAATCAGTTAAAGGTAATTAACCTACATGTACATACATCAAAGTGAAACCGCAGTCACTTGATGTTAATTTAGCCTTTGAACGCGTCAGACTACTTGTTCTAATTCGTACCATTTGAAATAATGCAATAAAGGAAAAATAGACTAACCAGGTTACATTAGTTAGTATATAACTGAAAATTGTGTGCATTGTAGTGTGCGGCAGGATGGCTCAGTGGTTAGAGCACCAGATTCCGAAGCATACGTGCCCGGGTTCGAGTCCTGTCCGCGGCAAATTCTGGCCAGTACATGATGAGTTCCCAATAAGGACGAAACCGGTCAATTACTGGATGAATTGCCTTTTCTACACTTTACAATTCTTAGTTTATACTGACATATGTATTTAATTAATGGGTCGGGTTTTTATATCAAGACAGCAGTCATTTCATCATTTCCAGCCACACAAAAGTCAAGTGACTGCCATATAACCATAAGGAGTGAAAAAAAGTATATAAGTGAATTTAGATAAATTATTATTTAGATTTACGATAGAGGGAGAGGGGTAGAGAGAGAAGGAAAACCTTGCTACTATGAGTAAATTTATCAGGATAACTCACAGAAATGAGGGAAACTAAACCTCTCCACAACACCATTATGGCCAGGTTAGCATTCGGGCAAGGCGACATCAGCAGTCATTTGATGTTAGTTTAGCCCTTGAACGCGTCAGACTACTTGTTCTAATTCGTACCATTTGAAATTATGTAATACCAGGTTGAACCAGAAGGAATGGGGGAAGTACAAAAATTGTCAGGATAAATGATCAAAATATTAGAAAATAAAATACGTGATTAAAATATGAAATAGAAAATATTGTTAACCAATCCTCGATAGCGCGGGTGGTGATGACAATTATTTAAAATCAAGTTTGTAAGATTGATATAAACACTTATCCCATGATATATAAATTGGTCAGTACAAACAAAGCATTGTATCGCTATTAGTCCCCAATCATCCAAGTTAATTGTGTACAATCTCCACTACCTGTGTTCTCCTCATCTAACTGATATGATTGTTTATTTGTACACACATTTATATTCACACCGTTCGTATACTAACATGTTTTGCTTTGTCTTTTAGCATATCTGCATTATATCATGAATAAAGCCTAATATTTTAGGCAACTCTTTCTTCTGGTTTTCGACTCAATCTGCCCGTTTGCTGTGCTTGTTACTGTGATTCAGAACACTAACTTTCATTGAGCGCATGGTTTGAACAACATACACAAGAAAAATATTTTAACATTGGATTTCAAACGCCTCTGGTGTGTCTAAAGGCACTGTTTCTGGACTGGGGATTTAATGTCAGGATAAGGGACCGTCTTAAAATGGTTCTTATATTCGCCCTATTTTGCCAAGTAATAATTAACAACAAATTTTATTTATTTTTAATTAAATCAAGGTTACTATCTTGAAATAAGCACCGGTCTCATTATATACAAACATTTAGCACTATAAACAAAGCATTGTATAATGTAGAAAGGGCAATTAATCCAGTAGACCGGTTAAGTCATTATTGTAAACTCTTTAAGTACCGTCCAGAATTTGCCGCGAACAGAGCTCGAACCGGCTTAATGGATGAATTGCCCTTTCTACATTATACAAGGCTCAGCTTATACGAATAATGTGTACAGTGTGACTGGTAGCTATATGAAGATCGCAACCTTGATTTAACTCATTTTTATCCCCGCCAACGCAACCACGTAAATGTGCAATGAGATACCACCTCTCCCAGGTAGCTTGGCGTCCATTATAAAATGACAGAATGAGGTTTGTTAGTCGGAATTTAGGTATAAATATATGGATGAATTGCCTTTTCTACACTATACAATTCTTAGTTTATCCTAACAAATGTATGTACTTAATGTGTCAGGTGTTTATATCAAGATCGCAACCTTGATTTAAATATGTGTTATCACCGCCAGAGCAACCAGTGTTAGTTTAACTATATTTAATGTAATTGTGAATGTGCTACTTAACGTGAAAAGGGTGGGCATATGCGTAGATTAAGCAGTGGCGTGGTGTTTAGTCAATTCTCAGTCACAGCAACGCTGAGGTTGACGTCATGCAGCAATGAAATACAAGAGTGACAAGTTGTCTTACCTTACAACGCAGCTTCCGTTCCTCGGCCTTGCTCATTTTAGGTCGTCGCTCTTCCATGACTACAACATTTGCCGTCACGCCAAACACTGTAATATTTGTCGAACTATCGGCACACTCAGATCCACTTGCTTCATTACTGCAAGGCACAGAGAGCATATCTTCGTCATCATTGACCTCCACTGATGGGTCAATCAATTCGGAAATCAGTTCTACTACATTGTTAACACGTTCATTCTGCAATAACAAAACGTTAAAAACACAAAAACTTCTACTGTAGACTAATCAGCATAAAAATAAATGCAGACAAGTTAAAAATAAAAGATAGTATTAAAGAATATCAGTCTACGTCACAGTGGAATCTAGAAGACGGCATTTCACACTTCGACGAGTTATGCTCTGATACCCGGAAAAATAGCAACGATATTCGATTTCGTCTCATTTCCTCTAAGGAGCTGATGTCGCCTTGCCCGAATGCTAATTTGGCCATAATGGTGTTGTGGAGAGGTTTAGTTTGCCTCATTTCTGAGTTATCCTGATAAATTTACTCATAGTAGCAAGGTATTTCTTCTCTCTCTACCCCCCGTCTCTTTCTCTCGTAAATATCAATAATAATTTATCTAAATTCACTTATATACTTTTTTTCCACTCCTTATGGTTATATGGCAGTGAAACATTAGTCACTTGACTTTTGTGTGGTTGGACATGATGATGATGATGATGAAGGAGCTAAAGTATGTTACCATTGGAAATGGTGTCAGTGATATGGAAAAATCGATTGGCTACTTATTCATTATCCATAGAGTGATAGTTTGTATTTTTCAATGTTTGAAACCCTGCGCGATATGGCGACGAGTCGAGCTCAACGGCGAGAATGTTGCAGATCCCTCGTAGTATAATCGTCGTAGCTTACGCTTCGTAGTTGGAAAAAAAAATAGTTTCGAGGTCTGGTTGTCTATGACGCGACACACTCAAATGCGATGTTGCATTGCCTTATTTCTGACTTGGCCATAAGGGTGTTGTTTGGAGTTTTAGTGTGCCTCACTTCTTTGTTTTCTAGGTAAACAGGCACATATTACCTAGATCCCGTCATAAACACCCCTTTTAAAGATTTAAACTACTCTTCCTCATTTAGAACAAATATTTTAGTTGATTATTTTTTTCTTCTAATGATTATAAAACAGTGAAGCATTATTATGGCAGTCATTGACGCGCAGCGCGAGCTGCATATGTAGACTTTCCGCGAGTTGCTTTAAGCGGGTTGTCGCTTTGCACTATCAGTTTCGCAAAGATCCGATTGAGCCCCATTTCCATAGATTTTGCCTTCGTTTTGGCTGGGCGCGAACTCGTCCCTTTCTTCCGAAGGCTTCAGCATCGTTCATACTAGCCACTGCAAATGAGGTTTCAGTCTAATCTTCGTTGACATTTGCTTCAATATGCTATCGTGAGTATTGTGCTGTATATATATATATATATATATATATATATATATATATATATATATATATATATATATATGTATGTATTTGATTAAAGGCCTGATGATGGAACCGTAAAATTAGGTTCGAAACGATGCCAATCACCGATGAGTAGATCGCACCTCATTTCCAACGGTTAGTATGAACAATTTTGAAGCCTTCGGAAGAAAGGAACAAATCAACACCCAGCCAAATCGAAGACAAAATTGATGTGTACTTGGAAATGGGTATCAATCGGATCTTTGCGAAACTCATAGTGTCAAAAAATACTTTCCATTTTGTTCTGAATATGTACAAACTTAGGTTGGCGCGACACAGCGCGTTGAAATGGTTAATACCTTCACTTACAATTTGCGGATAGAACACGGCATGAGCCATTAGCAAGTCCGGCACAAGGCCATGCGTCAATACTCGACTGCTCAGCCAGAGACAGACCAACTCGGATAGACGTCGTCGGCCGAATTCATCGGACAAATCAAGAGTGGCCACAAGGCGAAGCGCTTCTCTTAGGCTGCATTCGGCGACCACAATATCGTCCATCGGCATTTCGGAGGTGTTAGACGCCATCTTAGAGCCGTGGCCGGAAGCATTATGCGACGAGGATTTGTTGCTGCGCATGGTTTGACTCAAATTTTGACGCTGTGAAATCATTGCACGCGTGAATCTACGCACTAGACTAGAAAGTTAACAATGAAAGACCATGCGAAAGTACAGATTTTATAAGTTTAAACAAACAACGCAATGCTTAAGAAGCCAAGAAAATATTTCGGCCCTCCGCAATCAAATTTCAAAAAACATAAAAACAGTTTTTGGATAGCATTCCAATTGTATTACCATTGAGCCTACTACCTTTGAACAATTACGAAGCCTTCCAGGTATGCATCAAAGCGCTTAAACAAAGGTCGTCGAATTAATCCTGTAGTCGTACATGGGCTAACGGGGCTATGGCGGTGGTGTCACCAGGGCGTGGTGGATTTCCGACCGGCAATCGGATCTCCTATAAAATACCACATGAGCCCGATGACGGCACCATGACGCGGCGTGTGTTCTCCGCCACAAAAGGGGACAACAGCCACAGGATTACATGGACTCCTGGACAGTACCCCGTACTTCCGAATGGCGAATGAGCTCTCAACAGCCACCGGCAACCATGCAACTTACTGCTGCCTTGCAGACTGCGCTTGGATGTGCAAAGGCTAGAGGTGCGTCCTCGATCAAAAAGCCGAGTGGTGAGGGGACACCACTTGTACCAAATTCCCAAGAAACTCCATGAAATGTCACTGGAGCCGGCTTATCCTCCAAAAGGAGTCAGCCGCAGTAAAGTAAAGTAAAGTAAGTGTAGTCGGTCATCCGACCTTGATGCAGAGACAAGGACAACAAAGAGAATTTAGCGCCCTTCGATTCGACTGGTTTGAAACCAATCAGATAAGCTCAGTATAATGTGGAGTACTGTCGTTTGAACGCCAGGAGACGTAAATAAGAATCATTTATAGGTATGTCTGTTCTATCCGGCCACTCCTCGATATGACGGCATCGACTTGTCCAGATAATAAACTCCGGCGGATCACATAAACTGCACGTCTAGGCGAGTTCGGACGCTGGTTTTCGCATTATTCGTCATTGCATTACACCACACTGTAACCAAATTAAGCAAGACATCAGGACATGCAACAATCTGTGGGAAACCAGTGAGAAAAAGAGTGAAGCAAATAGACCGAGGCAACACCGATACATAGGAAAGGCTCGTCTGTAGCATCAGGTTACCTCATTCGAATAAGAGCATTATCTAACAACACCAAGCACAAATCAGACAAATTAATGAATTTTTAGGAGTCACGTTTGAGAGCTTGGAATAAACACCAATCCGATGGTATCTAACCAGTGTTTGTTTCGAGCACGCAAATTTACATTTTAAAGACGTTTTTAGCATCTTTCGCACATACAATGAGTGTCTAATTGTCATGTTTGTCTAATCATTTTTACGAGGACCACCCATTTGCTTGCAAAACGGCATAACATTAACGGGTGTCTCATTACAGTCCCACCACGTAAATCACTGTTATTTGGCCACTCTCGATGTAGTTAAACTACAAACAAATCTTTTTAGCGCGTAGGTAACCAGTAAATAATTACTAGGATCATACGCTCATGGAATTGATAATGAGTATATATATATATATATATATATATATATATATATATATATATATATAGTATATATATGACTATTAAAACGTACTGACGGCAGTTTAGCTATGTTATTCGACGACTAGTTAAATACAATGTAATTGGTGCTTGCTTCGATCTCGCAAACTTGGCCTGAAGAACAGTCATAGCAAGGGATAGATTTAATTGGAGGAACTTAATAATGACGACAAACACTAATCTTCAGCACAATATGAACAAAAAACAGAACTTCTAGCCTACAACTGAAACAATTCACTGCATTTCTTCAGGGGTTAAATCTGTTCACCTTGCTTAATGTTGAAGCAGCGGTTTGCTTGGCGGCCCATAAATTGGTGGATCGGACTGCTGCAGCCCTCAAATAATTTAATTTCAAAAAGAGTCAAAGAACATACTCGTGCCAAATTGTATAAACCAAAGCCACGGCCTGGCGAGCACTTCTTGATCAAACAGCTGCATAAAGTGAGGTATGGCAAAAATTACAGCGCTATTACCAGGTTTTCACCCGCGTGAGAGCAATTACATGGAAGTGTTTAACCTCACAATCTATGGAATATGCCCATCACGTCAGTCCGCATGGCGGCAGTCGAACCACTGCAGACATTCAGCTATGGCGGCTACCACAGCTTTTTTGCGGCATCCGGTATAAACCAAAAATAATCAGATGGCAGATTCGGTATAAAACAACAGTATACTACCTTACCACTCCCACTAGACCTACTACTCCAGCTACTCCTATACTCCTTCTATTCCTACTACTCCTTCTACTACTCCTACTACTCCTCATCATACTACTACTATTACAACCACTACTACAACTGTTACTACTACTGCTACTCCTATGCTCCTACCTCTTCTACTACTGCCACTACTCCCACTACTATTACTACTACTACAACTGTTACTCCTACTACTCTCACTAATCCTACTACTCCTCCTACAACTACTACTTCTATTACAACCACAACTACAACTGTTATTACTACTACGCCTATACTCCTACTCCTACTACTCCTCCTCATACTACTACTACTATTACAACCACTACTACAACTGTTACTACTACTACTCCTATACTCCTACAAATCCTTTACTCCTATGTTTCTACTACTCTTATACTCCTACCACTCGTACTACTCCCACTACTACTACTACAACTGTTACTACTACTACTTCTACAACTAATACTTCTATTACAACCACTACTACAATTGTTACTACTACTACTACTACTCCTATATTCCATCAACTCACACTACTACTACGTCTATACTCCTACTATTCATATATTCCTACTCCTTCTACTACTCCTCCTCATCCTACTACAATTATTACAACCACTACTACAACTGTCACTACTATTACAACTCCTATGCTCCTACTTTTC
Organism: Eudiplozoon nipponicum; assembly: GCA_029291075.1. Lineage (NCBI taxonomy): Eukaryota > Metazoa > Platyhelminthes > Monogenea > Mazocraeidea > Diplozoidae > Eudiplozoon > Eudiplozoon nipponicum. The sequence continues at coordinate 23,004 of JAQBSW010002562.1, read as the reverse complement.
TTATACTCCTACCACTCCTACTCCCACTACTACTGCAACTGTTACTACTACTATTACTACTACAAATACTACCATTATGCGGCATTCCGCTAGTTTTGTGCCTTGATTCATCACTGCCACATGACCATGAAATTAATGCTTCTGTTTGGTTTGTGGATAAGCAGTAGGACGCCCGTTTCCAGCGAGCATTCAGACAGTGTTAGTGGGACCTTTCATCAATTTGCCTGCTTTTTATTAGAAACTTTAAAAGTGTGTTAGCAACATCAGTATCGCCTGAACGAATGGTGAGGCCAATTCGCTAGTTATTGAATGCAGCCTTGCGCCTGCGAATTCACCATGCTGGACACGGCGTACCAGAGGTCCGTGGCGAAAGCGGATAATCGCATTTAAAAATACACACTACACGAATACACAACGTCAGCATGACATATTGAAGTGACAACAAGGTATATCAAATCACAACCACCGACAACACGCATGTTGCGGAGCATAGGAGCCCCAACAAACCTGAGCAGTGAAAATGCTCCAAAGTCACAACTCGAATAAAGAAAGCACACAACGTATTTAAAAGGAGGGCCGCCCCCGCATGGCGGGTTTCATCGACAAATGAAGATAAAAAGCAAGCAAGGCCGCTTGGATGGTTTTATGCCATCACACTTAAAAGTTGAACCTTCCTTCTTGAAAACTTTTCACGACCGCAAGGCGGTGTCAGAGCGCTTTCCTGTCGCTGGCAAAACACAAGCATTTGCAATAGCCTCGAACAAGTCAAGTTCATCTTGCCTGCACGTGGCTGGATTCGGGACGACTGTGTTTTCGGGCGGCAATCAAAATAGATGCTAGGCGGATTATGCTCATTAGCTTTAGACGACCGGTTCGGCAATATACACAATTGGATAGATGATGCTCGTCAGACATGGTTTGCGGGAACAAGCAACATTGTGCTCTCTTATGGCGCATAAACATTTAACGCTTAAACAATCGAGCCTTTCAGGATACATCACCGAAAAGGTCTATTGCATAAAACCTGGAATTCAAGACACCGAGGTAGGTCTTTCTAAGTATTGTAAAGTGCGAGCGTCATAGTGATGGATGTCACGATTTGCGATCGTGGAGCACAATGTGAACTTGGAAATGGGGATCGAACGGATCATTGCGAAACTGATAATGCAAAGCGACAACCCACGAGCAAAAATCGTGACATCCATAACCAAGGTAGGTAGCCATTAGCAATTGTTGGCAAGGGCCAATATTGAGATGGTGTCGACGGTAGCAATTGTACAATGCAATGCGTACGTTAACGATTTATAGTGAAAATTAGAAACAAGGCGAATAGCGACTCTACTCTCTGTGGGAACTAGAGAAGTACGCACCTAAAGCGCGTTGTACACTTTCAGCAGCCTTCGGTCTTCTTTGTGCTTCTCTTAATTCAAAGGAGTCTATCCACTCGCATATGGATTATGAGAGTCCTGCCTCGCGAACTAATAAGTCTGTTAGGACAGACAAAATGCATAATTTTGCCGATCACATTGCCAGGCGCCGGGAGGCCGAAAAAGAGTTGAGCAGTCCACAACGAAACTTGTTCAGGCCCAGCGCAGAGTAAAAAATCGATTAGCTCCTTAGCTAAGCACGGTTTTTTTCATTTTGCTATACCGTGTTGCAGCAAAAGTCTTACTTAATTGGCGAGTCATAAGCTCCCGCCGATCGTGTTTACACACACGAATTTCAGGGATAATTAGGTAAAATGTGACTGTGGCGCTACCTATTTTCTACTGAAGCAAAATAAATTTCAAAACATCCACGAAGGACTTCCAGTATACTTTGTTGGTCAATGTGTTCACTTGTACAACAGAACAGTCTATCCATCGCATCTTGGAATTTGATCTGTTGCCTCATCAACAGGCCAGTACAGAATAAAGAAAGTATAAACATAGCTTTCCGACGAGGCACTAGAAATAGATTTCAACACGCCACAAAGTGTCACGTCCGTGCCTAGTTCACCGTAAAGAGGGATGCTTCTCACGCAAAATATCTTGGAGTGACCCAGTCAAATATGGTGTCGACTCTGCAATCCAGTTTCACAGCGAATCCATAATTGATTGGAAAACAACGTACTGTCTGTTTGATGCAAGGTTTATCATTGAAAGGGGTTTACGGAGTCATACGCGTGCGCACTCCAAATACGACACATTTTTCGAATGAAATGAATGGCTTCTTTAAAAATGCACCGGATTTGGCCTTTTACCTATATAATCACCAGTGATTTAGACGTCGTGATTGCGCTGAAAGCGGAACTTTAGGTGGAAGTACCTCGGCTGAAAATCGCTGTGCACTTATCCTTAATCTTATCATGGTGAACTGACTTTTTCAGCCAAACTGGCCGAAAGTCGTACAGATGTAAGGCATACGGATAGGACATAGAAAGGTAGTTAAACTCAGATCAACATAACTGGGGATCTAGATGGCCCAAACAATGGATTTTAGAAGAGCCAGTATTAGTAGCGCAGAACTTGTAAGGTACCTTTACTTGAACCTGTTTGTCAAATAAATTATCTATCTTTTAATGAAAGTGCACTACGGCAGGATAAAATGATCAATATCACGAATAATATTATTCGTCTATGAGATGGTAAGGCATTTTGGCCACGGTTTGATGAAATATCACGGTCGAACCTAGTTATGGAACGCTGATTGCTTTGATTGGTACACCGATTGAGTAGGCCAATTGCATAACTTGCCCTCTCCCTCTAGGCTACCGAAACAACTCCAGTAGACAGTTGGAACCGAAGAACGAGCAGGTCAGCAATTGCGTCGTCGAATACCATCGTTCAGGATATCGACCACTTAATCACACCGCATCGGACCCTCAACGACCAAAGCAATATAGATGGTCAAAATCCGTGGTAGACAAATGGCAAACAGGTTCCAATTGGGAGGTTTATTTACTTCAAACAAAAGGGCATAGACTTGTTCTGGGGCACACAGTTGCTCGAAATGACAAGTGCTAAATAACGTTTCGGTGAGTGGATGGCTCAGACAGCGTTTGTCCAAGGTGAGCATGCCGATAGTAGTAGACGACACCAATTTAGGCAGAGGACCAATATTAAAAGCCGACTGACGCCCAATGCAACATGCCAGACATATTTCACTAAGGCTAAATGAAAATATATCGCGCCTGAAAAGGATCTGCTTACAAAACAGTGAATGTTAATAAAGTGCATGAATTTCAGCATCGATAACCGGGTGGACGTCACAAAGCACTCGCCTTCATTAAGCTATAGAAAGGTCACCAAAGCACTACGTGTCAATGCCACAGAACCATCACACTCACAAAACGGTCACAGGTCTAGAATAATGACATGACGCAATTGTTTGCGTTTCGTATTAACCGCTGAGACACCCAGGCGATAGGCGATTCACCGAGACGTTGGAACCGCAGTTTCTACTGGTCGGCCATGGCAAAAAATGTGTCTAGATTTCTATCAAGATTGACGCTAGCCCTAATACTGTCAATAAATGGCCAAAAAATCAGTTACCTGTATATAAAATTGGTGGGCCCGTCGCGGGTACCTCATGCTTAGTTAATTTTGTGCATCGCAACTATTGATACCAATCAAGGTGTCCAACTTGAGTCAGGCAATCAAGAAAGTGTTAGTAGAACCGCAAACTTACTTTTACGAGAACTGCTGCGCATCAAGTTTAGACTAATAAAAAAAAACTGAGTACACAACGAAAGTTTTACAATGCCGGCGCCCCAAGGGACCATTTACATTTAGGCAAGCGGGCTTTGCAATTTAAGGAATTAATCGCTGTACCGTTTGCTTCGGCAACAACGGAGTACTGCGTGCATGCAGGTCTGTCTAGCGAACTGGTACCACAAGCGCGGCAACACCATTGTGCAACATCTGACGTCCAGGAGCGCGAAAATTACCTAACATAACAGACTGCACCAACCAATGTCAAAGATACTCTAGACAAATGACTCGAGACCACCTACATACCGGAAATTAGGCTACGTTGGCCACGGTGCAATCAACAGCACTACAGGTTTTAACAAATGAGGTTTGTGGTCAGAAAATTTGATAATGCCAGAAAAAACTGATCTCGTCAATATGCCCGATTGATCCGCAAAATGTCATTCTATACCTTCTATGGTATTTTGATGTTGCCGTAGCTAACCGTGAAGCTAATTACGCACGAACACCTCGTGATTTGGCGGAGATAATGAGCAAAAACTAACCTAGATGGAGTCAGAAATCGAAGCAGCTGATGGCCCCACGTTGACATGCCCTAATAGGCATAGTTTCAAATGGAGGTGTTTTATATATTTGGGCAAACTACCATTTCTGAGCGCATAATCAATAAACAAGTTCATGGGTCACACAATGCATCATGCACCGTCTTTGGAAGGTCATTTGAAGATCTCGTCGTAAACGAGTACTCTTGCAGAGGCAATATCAATTAGATTATGTCGTCTAAACAATGCATTAATAACGAAAGGCAACCGGACAATAATAAAGAGGGACAGTTAGTCGGGCGGACACAAGTCTCCTGAACTGCAGTTGTTTTCAGTACTCCGCGCAAAACGTTCAGCTAATCGTTTGGGATTTTAGTTACAAGCTAATTGTACAATCAGGAGGAAAGGAGAGTTACGGTTGACTACACACCTGTGCAAAACATTAGCGTACGCCGACGCTGTGGGCAGTACAATCTCTAGCAGTGGGCCGTATATCTTCACTGCATTCTCGTCATCATCGTCATCATCTTCATCTTCCACGTCCACGTCATCATCATCATCATCGTCGTCATTATCACTATCATCTTCGCTGTCATCCTCTTGCTCGTCTTGCGAAGATTCTCCTCCGTGGCCGGCCTTTTCCTCATCACCAGACGACGCTATATCCTCCTTAGTATTGTAGTCATCATCTGAGTTAACTGCATTTCCATCACCACTATCGCCATCGTTGGCTGTGGCGTTCGTTTTCAATTTGTGTTTCCCGCCTCTCTTACGTTGCCGTCGCCTCTTTTTTTTCAACCTCTCTTCAGCTTTCTTAGCTTTTCGCAGAGCACGCTGGCGTTCTTTCTCTGCCCTGCGAGCCAGTTTGCGCTCTGCCTGCCGCGTGAAGCGACGAGCGGACGATTCGACCGCGCCACCCACGCCGCGCACCAGCTGATGCTGTTTCTGTGCAGTTCGCTCAGCCTCAACCGCCGACCGCTTCACCAACATCTCGCAGACAGCGCGCCAAAAGAACCAACTCTCCACCGACTGCTTGTCTTCACGCAGAACGGACCTTCAACAACGCAAACACGACAAAGACATGACAAATTTTTCCGACTTTCAGAGTGCTAATTTTCTTTTGTACCAAATTCCCAAGAAACTCCATGAAATGTGGAGCCGGCTTATCCTCCAAAAGGAGTCAGCCGCAGTAAAGTAAAGTAAAGTAAGTTTAAACTTAGCACATTGAATTAAAAATTAATATTTCGTTAAGTGGAGTCAGGACTATTCTTTAAGCGGAGACTCGTCTCACCAGAAAAATGTTTGCCTTTAATATGACTCTGTCACACACACACAGAGTGAGAGACCTCAACGTGGTACGACGGTGTCAACCATGTCTCGATGGCCGATCGTACATGGGCTAACGGGGCTATGGCGGTGGTGTCACCAGGGCGTGGTGGATTTCCGACCGGCAATCGGATCTCCTATAAAATACCACATGAGCCCGACGACGGCACCATGACTCAGCGTGTGTTCCCCGCCACAAAAGGGTTCAACAGCCACAGGATTACATGGACTCCTGGACAGTACCCCGTACTTCCGAATGGCGAATGAGCTCTCAACAGCCACCGGCAACCATGCAACTTACTGCTGCCTTGCAGACTGCGCTTGGATGTGCAAAGGCTAGAGGTGCGTCCTCGATCAAAAAGCCGAGTGGTGAGGGGACACCACTTGTACCAAATTCCCAAGAAACTCCATGAAATGTCATGGATCCGGCTTATCCTCCGAAAGGAGTCAGCCGCAGTAAAGTAAAGAGTGAGAAAGAGCTAGAGAGAGATAGAGAGAGATAGAATTTAATTAATAATCGAACGGTCATAGAAAGGTACTTTGTTTACGACAGGAAAACATTTTTAAATTTCAAAACAAGATTATGGTATCTTTTGATGTTACGTCTTTGTTTACAAATGTTCCAATTGACGAAACCATTGACATTATAGTCAAAGCGGTAGAACATGATATATTACCATCGCCGGTGCCAGGTCAAACTCTACGCAAGCTTATCTTATTATGCACGAACGACGGTACGATTTCGTTTTAATGGAGGCATCTACAAACAGACTGATGGTGTCGCAATGGGAAGCCACTGCACTCCAGTGTAGCGAGACTTAAAAAACACATTAAATCAACATAACTATCCGAAAATTAGTTGCTCGGGTGGAGAATAATGCTATTTAAATCAATGTTGCCATCTTGATAGAAACACTTGACACATTATTTACAATAAAGCACATGAGAATAAGGCAATTCAACCGAAAGACCGGTTTCTTCCTCATTGGGAACTCATCACGTACTGGCCAGAATTTGCCGCGGATAGTGCTTGAACCTGGGCATGTGGGCTTCGGAGTCGGTGACTCTAACCAATTATTCGACACAATTTTCAGTTTATTGATTAGTCTTTTCTATAGGTGGAGTTAATATGGCATCTCTTTAGGCCTAAAGTTCCAACTAACAAGTCCAAATCTGGCATTATTGAACAGACTCCACGCTATCTGTCAAAGTGGTAATTAATTAAACATTGGTTACGCAGACGGTGAAAAAAATATTTAAATACATTATCGCTTAATCATATTATATGATATATATATATATATATATATATATATATATATATATATATATATATATATATATATGTATGTATGTATATATATTCCATAGCGAGCCCTATTCGCGGAAAATTCTGGACAGTACACGAAGAGATCCCAATAAAGACGAAATCAATTTACTGGATGAATTGCCTTTTCTACATTATTCCACGCCTATTTTATATTGGCAAACGTATTTATATAATAGATTGGTTTTTTCAACAAGCTCATACCCTTGATTTAAATAATTAAAACTATCATAATTACCGAGATTATCAGTGGAATCAAAATTCAAGTGATGTTGTTTAGTTTTATTCTCGTCCAGAAATCGTTTCTAGCTAAGCTTAACTTTGGATACCTGATTCAACTTAGTCACAGCCAAAACTAAATGTTTGTGGAGAATAATCTTGGGCCTACAAAAAAGGAACACCATAATAAAAAGATCATTTTACTTGAACTTACTGGCCGGTAGCCATAGAGACTTCATATGATGTTAACTATACTACCGCATGTTTACATATTCGTATAGCAGATTGTACCGCCCTATTATCTTACATTACTCATCCAAATATATAGTGGGCAAAGGGCGTCAAACCGGATCCTACTGATGAGTCGCCATTAAGCACGAAACAAATGTGCACGAGATTATGTCTTCCGTTCATGTTGTCTTTGGTTTATCCTTCTGGTCATATTTGAAATAATTTGTTTTGAGCTGCGCAACATCTAAAACGTAATTGCATATATATTCTCTGCCACAAACAATATCTTATATTAAACGAGCCTCGATTAATGGAATACAAAAAGCATCCAGTTTCATGTGACACTTCGATTTAGGTTTTACTAAAAAAACACAAGCGTGCTACATGCGAAGTGCAAGTTTAGGCATAATGCAAAAACAGCGCTCTTCGAGAATCTATGAACATGGTGGATATTGATCAAATCACTGAGCCAAATATTAAAAATGGTCAAAGTAAATTATCATTAATTAAATGTGCAAAAGTTGAAACGAAATGCACACCAATGCATCTGTACGCGCAGTTTTACTACACAACTGTGAAACTTGGCCTATCAGAGTGGATGAATTTAGACGCTTACAGGCATTCGACCATCGTAGTTTGAGAACTATAGCATATTTCTTTAAATCAAGTTTGCGAGCTTGAAGTAAACACCAATCCCATTGTATTTAACCAGTCGTCGAACAACATAACAAAACTACCGCCAGCCGCAACGCACTGGCGCGTATCGACCTTCCATGATCATCATCAGAGTGCGACGGCAAACTGACTATCGAGGATCAAACCGCAATGAATATATGGAAATCAAATTTAGATATGCGGCTCTCACCTCTAGCAGTCTCGCATACATTGAACTTGACTGGAAATGTCGGCTGCATAATTTCTATGCAGTCACGAACATTAACTGCTTGCAGCTTTCGCCACATATACATATATTATTATTAGTGGGACTTACGAGAGAGAAAGAATACCTAGTTACTATGAGTTAATTTATCAGGATAACTCACAAAAATGAGGCAAACTAAACCTCTACACAACACCATTATGGCCAAGTTAGCATTCGGGCAAGACAACATCAGCAATAAAGCTTCCTTGGCGAATTTCGTTGTATCACGTCATAAAAAAGCCAAACCTCGCAGCTAACTTTTCCCTACTAAGAAAAGTAAGTTACGAAGATGATTCTACTAGGCATCTGCAACAAGATCGCCACTGAGCTCGATTCGATGCCATATCGCTAAGGGTTTCTAACCAAGAACTATGATGCGCACGTGAACCCCAATTCAGCAGACGAGTGGATCCTATACAACCCAATTTGGATGCTTGTGACATCAACTGCTTGTCATGTCAAAATCTGTCCAGCTTGTTTCTTACGCCAATCTGATGCTGGATGAGTGAACAGAGCTCTACCGGGCAATCGAATTGAGGGCATACGTACAACGTGACCGAGTCAAAAAAAGTTGGAGTCTTATTTTTTGCTAACGAGGAGCACTTTTTCGCAAATCCAAAAATACGTCTTCGGATGGCTATTCATTGGTGGTAACCAATATGTGCTTTGCTTCGCAAACAATGATGATCGAATGTCTGTAAGCGACTAAAATCACCATTTCTAAGAGGCCAAGTTTCATTAGCGTATAGTAAAACTGCGCGTACAGATGCACTGTAAACACGACCTTATAAATGACGAAGAATCGAGAATGCTACTCTAGCTTTCGCGATTCGTATTCTCACCTCGTCGGACATATTAGCATAGAGCCACAAAGATATGTAAACCAGTTAATTATGTTGACCAGCCTATTCATATATCACTCTTCTTTAACATTTATTGTGTTTCAAATTATTATTTGGGCATTATTATGTTTATTCGTTTTGGTTTGACTTTTCTCAGGGTTATTTGGCAGTGTAGCGTCACTTATTAACTTCTGTGGTCTTGCAGTACACATGCGGACCGAGGAGGCGTATTTTCTAGTTAAAGTCAACTCTGCTAAGAGGATTATCGAAGAGGGGGAAATCCTTGCAGATATGCCTTCATAATGCGAACAAACGTTAGATGAAATTCGTAATAAAAAATCAAAATTCTGTATCCACGATGGTCGAACTTTACGGCATAAAGGTGATCGGTGCCAACTTGATCAATGGACCAACTGGCGCAGACAACACTGCGCCCACATGACTCTCGAAAACAAGTAATGGCTCCGCGCATTAAATCAGCTTAACCCTTTGACGAGCTTCAGTCCTAATAAACTAAAGTTAGGCTAGGAAATTGTATCTCTGCCTAAACACACTGTGCGCGTGGAATATAGGCATAGTTGCCATGGTCACGTTTGTGTCGAATTTAAAGTTTGTAACTTTAAACATTGTCAACAAAGCACTCCGGCAACTTACGAACTGTCGAGGTAGTTCTTCGCCCAATTCCGTATCAATTCGTCCAACTGGCGTGGCTCAAGCTCAGTTAACAATGTGTCCACTAACAACTGGCTGGTTTCACGCACACCTTCGGTGTCAAGACGGCGCAAAAGCAGCACCGGGTCGCTGTCACATGATCGGAACCACGCCACCACCAGCTTCGCGGCAGCATTTCGTACCTCAGCTAATAAGGAGCAAATCAAAAGAAGATTAGACGAAAATAACACTGCGTAATGAAATCAGACACGCGTTAAACCGGTCGATGAAATTTGATTAGACAAACAGCTGCTCGTACGAACTGTAGCACAGTAAACTTCCTGCCTATCGAGGACAGGGAACAAACTGTACACACTGTCAACGGCTACACTAAGCTTGTCTACTTTAAAGACATGTAGTCATGCCGAATCTCCGTGGTTTGCGTTGTCGCGGATTGCCACTCGGCACTATCATTATCGCAATGATACGATTGATGCCCATTTCCAAGTACGCATCAAGTTCATCTCGTTGGCTGGGAGCGGATTCATCCCTTACTCCCTGTGGCTTCAACATCGTTCATACTAACTACTGTAAATGAGGTAGGATTTAATTTACGTTGATCGGTAACGTTTCGATATGACATTTTCCTCTAATCACACACACAGTAAAATCCTCATAAACGTCGCCAATTAACGAAGGTTAGATCGGATCTCATTTCCAGTGGTTAGTATGACCGATGTTGAAGCCTGCCGAAGAAAGGTACGAATACGCACCCACTCTAGTCAAAGACTAAACAGATTCGTATTTGGAAATGAGGATCAATCGGATCTTTGCGAAACTGATAGTACAAAGCGACAACCCGCGACAATGCAAATCACGGAGATTCAACATTGGAAGCTGGCAATCTGCAAACTTTCAAAGGATAACGTTTAACAAAAAGATGGCTGTTTAGTTTCAATGTGAAAAAAGCATAAATAGAAGGTAACTGAGAAAGCCAAATGCAGCCAACATAGTGCGGGGATGAATTAAGCTTATCTTTAGCCGAATTAAATTATAATTACAACATCGAAGTGACGGCAATGACGGAATGAAAGATCTGTATCACGACTAGCATGCACAAAAACAAGCTTAAACATTATACAATGCTTAGCTTATACTACTAAATCTAAGTGTATAATTGGACAGGTATTTATATCAAGATCAAAACAGTCATTTAGATATTTCATCCAATTCATCGATTTCGTCCTTATTGGAAACTCTTCAAGTATTGTATAGAACTTTTTTCTTCGAGCAATACTAGAGGTGTTCCGAATAAGAACCAAACCGGTCTACTGGATAAATTTCCTTTATATATATATATATATATATATATATATATATATATATATATATATATATATATAATTCCGAGTTTACATTGATAAATTAACATATTGCTGAATTTATGTTTGTACTAAGCTCGCAACCTTTTTTTAAATAAATAATTAATTAGACTTGTTTATATGTTAACATTTTAATATTTTTATCATCAATCCCAATGTAACTAACTAGTCGCCCAGCTTAGCTAAACTACTGTCAGGCTCGAAAACTTGATTGAAAGAACCAATAATTGTGAAATATTGCTATTAGCTGGCGATAAACAGGGAACAGAATGGCAAACACCAGTACGCGTGAATATATGAATGCATGCGCGTTCGGGATATTTTCATAATATTTACGAATTAGTGTTAAAATGCGCGAGAAAAACAATTGTTCTGTGCGACAGCAGCATCTAGAAGGAACAGAAGAATCATTAAAACTCCGGTAAGTTGAAATGGCTAAATCAAGGAAGATTCAAGAAAGGCAGCCATTCTTTACAGGACTTCGTTTAAAATCAATAGGTAAATTAATCCTGGAAAATTAAGTTGCTCATAATAAAGGACATCCCATACGACAAAAAAGCACACTAATGACACAAATTCACTTTAGAAACGTCCAACCAATTACAAAGACATCTATAAATGATTGTCGTCATGGCCAATTCTACCCAGGTAAGCTATTACAGCATGCATTAACAGCAGGTAAAGATATAGCCACAGTGGACTTTGGCCATGCATTCTTTGTAATTAAGCTTGCACAGTAATACAGATCAATCACAAAAATGTGCACTGTGTGAATTTTCATCACCATACCTATTTTAAATAGACTACTTGAAACGCTATTTAGGTAGAATCCAGGAGAAGGCGATTGCTCACCATTTTGAATCATTACCAACGGCATATACCCACTCAGCGTAGCAAAATGAACAATAAACTAGAAACCCAGTTACAAAGTCAGCGCCGCCAGAGAAAAAAGAAGCATAACAAATTGTAGAGCACAGACTGAAAGAGTTCACCTGCAATTCGACTGATAGGATCCGGTTAAATATCGCATCGTCATCATTAACCTCACCGCTACAATCATCATCATTATGACGGAGAGCAATACAATATTGGTTAATAGCCGATGTTTCACTGTCATGCAATGAAATATGTTAAGATTAGGCAAAACAAATAAAAAAAAGCAGGGGTATTAATAATAACAAAATAATAATAATTCAGATAATATCTTAATAAAGGTGAGTGAAATATGAGGGGGAGACTATAGATAATATGAGTATAGATACTGTTTGTTGCGAAGAAATAATATATATATATATACAATTATGTATTAGGTGTTCCGCACCTAGTAACAAATTAGTTCAATTATGACCAGAATGATAAACCAAAGACAGCATGAACGAAGAGTATATTCTTGTGCATATTCTGATCATAATTGAACTAAATTGTTACTAGGTACGGGCACCTAATACATAATTGCAAAATACGAGTATATTTGCCTACATGATACAGAAAAGAGTCAACTTAAGCATGTACTTAACACCATAATGGCAAGGTGACATCGCAAAACAGATTCCTTGTGGTATTGTCATAAACCGAACCTCGCACCTAATTCTTCAAAACTAATAAAAGAAAGTTATGAAGATAACTCCTATAGGTATCTACAACAAGATCGCCACTGAGTTAAATTCGAAGCAATACCCCGCTGAGTTTCCAACCAATAGCTACAATTCCATCCTGGCAGACGAGCGTCACTGTAATACGCAATATGAATGTAGGTGACTTTAGGTGTTTCTGCTAAGTAAAAATCTGACCACCCTGTTTCTAACGCCAATCTAGCGCTGGGTGAGCGAAAAGTGCTCTACTTGGCAATCGAATAGAGGGCATCCGCGAAACGTGACCGAACTAACGTAGTTGATGGAGTCTTATTTGTTTTTCTAACGAGGAGCACCTGTTGACCAATCAAAAATACGTCTATGAATGTGAGCGTTGGTTATTTGTTGCTACAGACCTACATGTGCTATGCTTCAAAGCGACGCAGGTCGAATGTGTATAAGGATCTAAAATTATCAACACTAAGAGAAGTTTAAGACAGAGTGAAATACTCGTGTTAATTTATCAAATGACGAAGTTTCGATAACGTAACTCACGCTTTCGCTATTTTCACGCCCATCTTGTCCATCATATTGAGCGGATTATTGACAGATCTGCAAAGGTATTTAAACTTCCCCAGATATTCACTCTACATTCACAGATTCGGAGGGAGTGGTGGGTCATCCTGTAGAAGTACCTCACATTAAGGTGGTGCGAATCTCGCACTGAAAGGCAGAAAGATTGCTAATATATTCCAAGTGGCCTGAGCAGAAACTCAAATGTAGAATAATAATATTAGGATATCGCCCGCGTAGTCAAGATCGAATAACCTACCGCCCGAGAGAACTTCGAGTGTTGCCTCTTGAACATATCTAGAAGTGTTTTGCATAATAGAAAATATTACAAAATGAAACAAACATCACCGATGCTAGTAAAGTTGTTCGTTAATTCATTGTCGACATTAACGCCGCCACAAGTGCTTATGTAGAGAGCGCGCATATTCATAAATTTGGTGTGCACAGGACTTTCGAAAGAATGTCTAATAGAACACTGTGATCCACTTGGACAAATGCCCAATTAAAGTCTAGAAAAACAGTTGTTGTTGTGCGGCGATATACATGTCGCCATTGAAAAACTTGGCTAAGGCATAATCGTGACCGGAATCCAGCGACCAGAAAGATGCCGGAATGGTTTGAACTGTATAATTGAATTGAAATAACTTAGCCAGTATTTCGCTGACAAATACGCAGATAATGATGATATAAACTAAGAGAATTAGCGTCACACATCAATTAAAAAATCAATAACAGTATCTACTCTGCTCGGTCAATAATGTTATGCATCAATGAAGATGGTTTAAGTGAAATCAGTCGCCTTACCCCATCAGTCTTAGGCGGTTTTCTTAAGCACGCAAGCCAGTCGAGCATACCGAATTAATGTCTGCTGCAAACACCACTTTGATTGTTTTGCGAAACTGAGGAGCCGGTCCGTTGGATCCGGCACTTTATTAAAAGGATAACACACGCTGAGGTGCACAGACAGAGTTGGCATATGCAAATTCTAACAATTCCGTATGCCAGACTACATATCTAATTTTGCTTTCCATAGATATATATGCAATACGGTTTGATCCTCGCTAGTCAGTTTGCCGTCGTGATCTGATGATGATGATCATGGAAGCTCGAAACGTGTCAGTGCGTTGCAACTGGCGGTAGTTTTGTCATGTTGTTCGACGACTGGTCAAATACAAAATGGAATTGGTGTTTACTCCAAGCTCGCAAACTTGACGTAAAGAATTGTTGCCACCACCCGCGCAATCAATGCTTGTTTAACTCCGTAAGATGATAACGCAACGCCCAATAAGAGGTGGACAAGATTCAACAAAAAGGTAACCCCCAACGAAACAAATGACAAAAATCCCAAAGCATACGTTGGAAAAGCATGCAATACAGACGAATGCAAATTCCTACCCGAGCGATCAGTCAGACCATTTTGCACCAACATGAGACGTTTTGCAATTGTTAATGGAAGAATGATACTACGCGCGGTCAGAATGTTGTAGACAGCCTTGCGCACGTTGTCGCTAATGTCACGATGGCGCTCGAAAACCGCTGGCAGTGTACGTGTAGTCAGCATCATGGCCGACAAGGCGGCTTTCCGGCCCTCCGCCGTCGCATCATGACGAGCCAGCCAAATCAAGGTGCTGACAACCTGACAATTGGGGTCCGAGGGAAGCTGCAATCGTGAGAGCGCTTGCATGGCTTGAACACGAACACTGACCTGAGCAATTATTATTAAAATAAAATCAGGTAAACAAAACTTCCAACAACCCTGTAGATTGAAGTAACCAATTGAGAAATAGAAAGTCGTACACAGCCGAATGAGAGCGTAAATCGATAGCAAAATGGAAGAAATTCACAATAACTATAATCTAGATATAAACATCTGACCCACTAATTACTTACATATGTCAGTATAAACTAGGCATTGTATAGTGTAAAAAAGGCAATTCATCCAGTAGACCGGTTTCGTCCTTATTGGGAACTCATCAGGTACTGGCCAGAATTTGCCGCGGACATATGTAAGTATAAACTAAGAATTGTATAGTGTAGAAAAGGCAATTCATCCAGTAGACCGGTTTCGTTCTTGTTGGGAACTCATCATGTACGAGCCAGAATTTGCCGCGGACAGGACTCGAACCTGGGCACGTCTGCTTAAGGAATTTGTTGCTCTAACCACTGAGCCACCCAGATTGTCAAGCTCAAAGAGAAGGTCTTTACTTGGCGCCAAATGCAACTTGGTTAAATAATCAGAGCAGTTTAGAACTCCACAGATAAGATACAATATCAAACTAGATGTGACCTCAAGGAGTCTTACCTCAAAATTTAAACAATTTCAACATGAGGTGAATGCCCAACTCAACAAAATTGGACATGATAGACGTGCAACAAGCCTCAAGTGAATATATATAGTTAATGCGTTATTGCATCAAATGATAAATAAGGCGTTATTTGATGCGAAGTCTGGTTTAACAACCTTCTGTTCAAGAAAACGTCTAGACCACAAGCGACACCCGAATTAGCAGTTGGAACTCGTTCTCTGAACTATATTACATTACTTCAACTTAGATTCATCTAATGTAACGTTTCCTATTTGAAACTCGACTACACATTGCAATAAACGGATAACAGAAGCCATGAACAATGCCAAAAGTTACGACAACATCAACTTCATGTTAACCAAATAGATGTGCTAGCGATGAGGAAATGAAAAGCAATAGCAGAAACTGACCTTAGTATCGAAAGCACGCCGCAGCAGCATTTTCTGCAGCTCCTCGTAAAGTGCATCTGGAACCACGCCGTTATCACCGAGGCCATCCAGGAGCTTCTGAACAATCTGAGTGCAACGAAAGCGCGGTGCTTCGTGTACACAGTCGTTGTACTAGTAAATAACGAAAATGCAGTAATTATCGTTTATATTAACCGGCCTCACGACAAAACCTGATTTATTCAAAAGTTACCAAGATAAAGGCAATTATGAGACCACAATCCAGTAATGCAAATACCTGGTCGCGATCTTTCCACGCATTAACTTGTTACTACAGAATAGCTGGAACAAACACCATACAAATTTATGTTCAATAGACCGACAGGTTCTTCCAAATTATTTTCAGAGATAACAAAAGTCCCTTTAGGTGTAGCATATTAAATTTGATGTTTCATCTGGTCATTTTATGATTGGTCTTAGAAGACGAATAATAAGTATACATTAGCTTTATACCAACATATAAAGACTACGAACAGGTGTCATTGCTGATTCTCAAGGAGTCTAATGGACGCCTACATTATTTCGTCATAAGACTACAGGCTCTACTGACTCAGCCTTTAAGGGAAGCTCACACATTCATTTACCCAAATATGACGAGTATGATTAATAATATATGGTGTCATACCTGCACGAGACTATTCTTCTGAGCACAGGAAACTCAGAAGGAAACCATCGACTCAAACGACGTTGCGGCCCCTCATAAGGCTTAAGCAGTCATAGCGAAGCAAGATGCGGGGCAATTTTATGACCAACCACACTATATACAAAACTTGACAGATTGATGCGATATTATAAATGCCTTATTAGCTGCGCTTCATAGTGTGTAGGCTCATGTTAGTAAGTCGAAAGTGAGAGAAACGTTCGAAAACGGTGTTGCGTTTTGACGATGGTTTCAGCTTAATAGCGGAACTAAGCAGGTACGAAACATACTCCACTGTTTAGTGGGCATCAAACGCGTGGCAAAGCGTAAGGACTATATTGCAAACTCTTAGTTTAGCAGCGCGTGTCGTGTTAATTGGTTTTAGAGTCAATAGAAATTACAAACCCGTTTACAGGCTTCTCTTGAGAAAACAAGCCGAGGCGGTTTAGCAAGGTATCGACTGAAAAGGTAGCCCAGGAAAAACGTGCAATTTTGATGGATTTTTGCTCAATCTTTCTGTTTTAAATGTACTAACTTTGCATCTGGCGGAGTCTCGCATAGGTGAGGAATAAAGATCATCTAAACAAACATGCTAGTCCTGTATACATGAATCTTCCCGTTACAGGAGCCAAAAGATAAACTATCCTGGGTATTAAATGGCACACGGTGATCAAAAAATGAAGCTAGAAACCCATCATGCGTATTTTAGCCTGCGTTCCATTTCAAAACAAAGAAGATAATGTCGCCAGTCGCCTGTTACTTAGTAGTCCTGGCAGCCCGTGTAAATGAGCAAAACTATTTAAGACATACCGTCGGAAGTCAGAGGCGTGTCAGGCATTGACCGGCATCAAATTGAAGGTTTTTATACTTATCTTTTATTAATTAATAACAGTTTCAGACCATAATAAGTAAGTAAACTTCCGATATAATACGGACGCCGGCACTAAACAGACAGGCTGCACAACATAGGTCTTTCAAAAGCGATGAAAAAGAATTAGAAACCAAATGCTGATACTAACAAAGCCTCTTACTTGGCCGTGTAAATCCACAAATAGAATTTTTTCGCTGAAGTTAACAGGTTCTACCTAGGCCTCCAATTACAAATATTGGCAAAAGTAGCCTGAAAATCCTAACGTTACATTCATTACAATGACGATTGCATTGCCGCATTTTCTGGACTATAAGGTACGCCATTAATGGCCTAGTTTTTTCCTCAATTTGCAATTCGAACACTTTACAAATAACAATTTTGTGTCCACTTTCATAATAGGTACAAAATCAAATTACAAATTACAAATTTACTTACCAAAACATATACACAAAATTACCCTAACGACTTTACGTCAGTTCTTCATCGTAAGCATGCCTCTTCTTAGGTGCCAATTTTAGGTAACACAATAATTAATTTTGATTTTTTCTAGCAAGTTAACACCACTAGTCATGATATATTGAACTATCTAGGTACCTACAGTAAGGGGATGAAATCGTTGACTGAGATTAGTATATAGCACAGAGAAAATGCAATGAAGGAGGCCCTTAACATTCATGCAGATGACGTTCTATAATGAACATAACAACAGTACGGAATGGTACCAGGCAGTGTTTCAGTTATTTACAATACATCAGTGCATATTTCTCTCTAGCCAGGTGTTTCCACACATAAGGTGCATAGCCAAATGTTAGAGGAAATTACCATTTTAAAGTACGCCTTATAGTCTGAACAATACAGTAATTTAATAACGTCAATTATCGTTATGTCACTGGTACGACTGTTATCGCTTACTGATCATCGGGCTGAGAGTTTCTACGATTGTAATATTATACAAAATGCAATCGGTGTTCTTAAATGAATGCATACAGTTAAGAAACGGCCATTATACAAATTTTCAGCACTCAATAAGTAGCAGATTATAATTTTCTATGACTGCGACGCAAAACACAGTGGAATCGGAGTTCTTAAGGTCACATCTGCTTTTAAGGAGCAGCTATGATGCAACTGGATTGCACTTACTGAACGACAGATTGCAAGTATTTGTGGTTCTAACACTTATTGCAATCGGCGCTCATAACTGAACATCTATGGGAGTGGTATATGCATTGTCTAAAAACGCCACTACTATTCTTTTCGTCAGGATGGCTTTAGCCTCTCTGCTTCTCGGTGTAAATAGTATTCAACTATGGCTGTTGCATGACAAACTAGTTCATCTTTTATGGCGGGCGAACTTCACAAATGCGGTTTCTGCATACGGTCTATCTAGCGGGCAGTAATTTATTCGAGCAATACAAAATGCGTCTCAGTCGAGCTTGGCACGTGGGTAAAAGCGATTCGTTTTCCATCGCAATAAGACAGTGAATCAGAAGTAGGGTTCTGCCTTTTTGGTACTCAGGGCTGTAGCAAAAGCCTTACTTGACAATAGCAAATTATCGTTTTGCCTATGCTAGGTTTTGCGGAGGTAACTCGGGCCCACAAGTTGTAAATTTGAAAACGCTAATTTTAAATCATTTTGCAAACAAAAATTAGCACATTTGGAAGACAATTAGGTTCGGCCTATGGAATTAATCGACGTTCAGATACCTTTAGTATTGCCGTTTAATTTTAAGCCAGGCTAGGTCAAGATTAGTGCGCAGAGCAGGACGGCGTGATCATATGTCGCAGCCGAACATGGATTCAAATCTGGCACCTACTATTAACTTCGTCGTGGAGAACAATTTTCCGACACCAAAAAACGGTGTCCTGGCATATAGCGTAGCGGTGCAATCCACGCAGGTAGGACAGCAACTTGACGCTATGCGCAAACACGAGGGCGTATCATCGTTGCTCAATTGTTTTGTCTAATGTATTTCATCAGCTTAATTTGGTCGCTTGAATTAGATTTAAACTCCGCTACATGTGATCGCCAGCAATTCATTCGAATATCCGTTCACTGAAAACAGATCAAAATGTGCAGCTAAGTTTCAAGGCTGCCTATACTCCTACTGTGCCAAACGTCAATACAGACGGCATTAAAGATAAAGGAGGCCTCGGCTTGTCTTCAAACCTACGAAAATGTTAAATACTTTGGTAAATATGCAAGCACTTTAAAGCGCATTTGCTACGAGAACCGATCGCGCCGTTTCGTAAGCATGAAAAAGATTTTCTTTCCAAATACACAACAGGTGAGGAATGACATTTGCTTAATGCTTCTGATATGGAAGCAGCCTCGAAATTTAGCGTCTTCTGATCTTATGCTCAGACTCGACATCACGATGACACCAAGTTAAGGAAAGACGTTTTTTTTGTCTGAAGTATTATATAAAGTCACTAAAAAACTTTGCTTGCCAAAAAACCGATGAAACTGCGGTAGACACAAAGAAAATGTAAACTAGCAATCAGATAGTCTGACACTTCTCCTGGTGATATCGCTCAACTGATCACTAAATAAATGCAAATTATTTGTGCGAGAAATTAGTAATGAAACACTACAAAACTTATATCGGAGAACTTCTCGAGTTATACCATATGAGAATAGGCTCTTCTGGGAATCGGCGTATGGGAGGCCCAGATATCGGGTTCTGTATTATATTTGGTGAATCGTACCTTACAGCTATATTGCAGACACTTCGAAACGCCAGACACAGAGAAAAAACAAATGGAAACAGCACGAATGCAAATGTTAAACTTACTTTAATACAAAAGAGGAACAGTTTGATGAGGAGGCGATTGTTCGCCACGTCAATGACATCCGAGTTATCGTCTTTGCCGCACATCAAAGCAAACTTAATTATAAAGTCCACCATACGATCACGATGCGGATTCTTCTCATTTGACACCAGGCTGTATCGGCATAGCTCAAAAAAGTCTTCAGCAAAATGGCGAAATGCCATCTTTTCGAAGAGATAAAATATTTACAAAAATGCCATTAATAAACAGTACCGAAGACAATCACAAAAACAAAATAAAATATGATATAGAATCATCATAACACAAAAAAGATCAAACTTTAGCATATAAAAAAGCAGAAAAATCGCAATTTTCGTTTTTATTTATAATTAAACGCTCTAGTAAATGTCGAAAATTATAAAACTTATCACATACATAAACAAGGATCTAGTTCTCGTTCATGGCGGATTTTATAAGAGCATATGACAATAGTATTTGTGCAACCGCTGCAAAAGTTTTCCGGTATGACAACAGCAGAACATCATTATTATTGATATATATCAATAACAATGGATACTTATATGATAGCAAAACCAATCACCAAATAATTGGTATAACAATATGAGGCAAAAGGTGCTTAGCGCTCTACGACATTACATGGCCAACCTTTCATGCAGGTAACGTAGATATTACTACGTGATACTACTATGGCATTCTATGCACTATATTGCCAGGCGTCATTTGTATACGCTGCGTTATCAAGTTAATACCACTATAAAGGAGCTCAACAAGAATCCGGAACGCTACCACATTACATTGAAATTAACTTTACCTAGTGTAAGCACTATATTTAGTTCTAGACAGCATCGTTTTGTGGTTTATTATTAGGCCTTTTAATCTAGGCTGCATCTACGATAACCTAATAACGTTATTTATACTTTTGTTGAATTTCAATAATCTAATCAATCATTAATAAATGCCATTTGAAAATCATACATCATTGATTTGTTGCTCAGAGCGATGAAAATGATAGTTTAGATCAAACGAAGTATGAGTTTTGGTCTATAGATAACGTAGGTTATGTTTTATCCACAGTGACATTTCCTCCATTTTCTACAGCTCTTTTATTGAAAATTGTGAGCTTGTGACTACCGCCTGCCGCGCATATATATATATATATATATATACATATATTTATATACAGCGCATTATTTAGAGTTTCAGTATTAATTACTTGCATCTAAGACATATACCTTTTGAATGCAAAGGCAAAAATAATATACAAGTATAGATAAACCGGAAATGATTTAGAGCCATATAAATATGAATGATTATTCAATAAATTACTTAGGTCATCCATTAATTCAATGCTTATGCAAATTGACATTAATAACAAGACTATATGGAAAATTTTATCTAATTCTTCAATGCCATGTTGACATAAAAAAGCAAATTCAGTATTCTTGTCGGGTGGAACGCAACGACCGGAGAGAGCGTGCTTGCGGTTTTCAACATTTTCTCTAATTTCGAAGGATATCGGGTTTCATTTTGTTTTTATTTTCAGATTCTCGGGATTTCTTGTCTGATTTCATCTCTAGGATACACCAGGAATCTACCTACACATTTTTTGGAATTTACCTTCAGTTATCAAGGATCTATTCCTAGCTCACCCGATTTTCCCGTTTATTTCTGCATTTTAATACCCATTCTTTTCTCTCATCAATACTCATTCTTTTCCTCTCTTTTATCGTAATCTACGTTATATCTGCTCTTCTATCTCACTCCACCATGAACCAGCTTTCGTCGCCAGCCCCCATCTCCCCGTTCATCACCCAAAAGCTTATCTCTAACATCACTGACCTCCAACAGCAAATGGCGGACATCACAGGATTACTTGGAGCACTGACTGGCAACCTTTCAATCTCCACCGTTCAGCCCCATTTGTTGCGTCAAGCTGATGCGTTTCTGAATGGGGTAGCCAGGGAGGTTGCCCTGCGAAATCACAACAAGAGAGCCACCATATAATTAAACGAACATTGGTTGCGCGGGTGGGTGAGTAACAATTATTATAATCAAGGTTGCGGTCTTGATATAAACACCTGACCCATTAATTACTTACATATGTCAGTATAAACTAAGAATTGTATAGTGTAGAAAAGGCAATTCATCCAGTAGACCGGTTTCGTCCTTATTGGGAACTCATCAAGTACTGGCCAGAATTTGCCGCGGACAGGATACGAACCTGGGCACGTCTGCTTCGGAATCTGGTGCTCTAACCACTGAGCTATCCTGCCGCACACTACACTACACACAATTTTCAGTTATATACTAACTAATGTAACTCGGTTAGTCAATTTTTCATTTAGGTGGAGCTCATACGGCATCCATTTAGACCCAAAGTTCCAACTAACCATGCCCAATCTGTCATTACTGAACAGACACCACATTACATGGGGAAGTGGTATTGAAATGAACATTTATATAATTAAACGAACATTGGTTGCGCGGGTGGTGGTAACAATTATTATAATCAAGGTTGCGGTCTTGATATAAACACCTGACCCATTAATTACTTACATATGTCAGTATAAACTAAGAATTGTATAGTGTAGAAAAGGCAATTCATCCGAAGCAGACGTGCCCAGGTTCGTATCCTGTCCGCGGCAAATTCTGGCCAGTACTTGATGAGTTCCC